>NDXB01019297.1:0-99507 GCA_002631895.1 Agapornis roseicollis
GTGGCAGGGGTTGGAGCTGGATGAGCTTTAAGGTCCCTTCCAACACAAACAAGTCTGGGATTCTATGAACAGCTCTGCTGTGACTGAGGCTCTTCACCCGCTTCTTTGTTCCACTTCCTCTTATTGTTTCACATGAAAGACCTGGCAGAGCAATGGTCTCTATTTATAGCTGGGAGAAGCTGTGGGATCCACCAGGGCCAGGGGGCTGCAGCTCCTCAGGAGAGGCTGCCCTGGGTGGCAGCGGTGGCTGTTGATGGCCTCCAGAGCAGAACACACTGGGTCAGAGCTGCCGTTAGACACAGCCCTGTAACCGCTCTGTGTTTGGGGCTCATCCTGCCTGGCCTGACCCCCCTGTGAGCACCATTACCACAGGGCAACCGGCAGTTACCTGCTCCTGCAAAGCACTGGGACCTGCTCCCCACAGAGCACAGAGCCGTGCTAGGACCTCCATGAGGTGAGAAGACAGCGCTGAAGCAATAAGGTGGGGTACCCAGAGCAGTGGGGTTACTCATTTGGGGAGAGGGGGATGCTAACCTCCTGGGAACATAAAAGTCATCGCCTAGGGTTACTCTGTCAAACTCTGCCTCGGATCCTCAATAGGCTTTTGCTGCTCCTCCCTCTTGTTAGTGATCCACAAGCAGGCGGGGCCTTCCTCCAGCATGTTCCTCTTCACCTGCCCCAGCCACTGACTCTGACCAAGACCCTTTCATGCAACTGAGAAGTAAAGGATCAAGAATGAGCTTCACCACAGGCTGCGTCTCTCATCAATCTTGGAAAGAGGCAATTAAGTCGTGTGCAATCAGCAGATTCAGGCTCCTTGGCCCTTACCAGTGTGCCAAGCAACCTCGTTGGGAAAATTAATTCCTGTCACTTTGCTAATGGCCTTTTTCTGCCTGAGCAAAAGGAGAGCCATTAAAAAACCCTCAGCACACAGAGATGGGGATGTGTCTGGCGGGATAACCCAGTGATTAGTGCTACTGCCAGCACCACGCAATACATTAGTGTGTGTCCTGATGGAGCTGGATTGTAAACCTCCGAAATCCCCTGCCAGCATCAAACTGTGAGATACCCCAGGCACCATCATGGACAGCAGAGCAACGCAGAACCAGCTAGGGAGACACTCAGTGCAGGGTAAAAAGGGCAAAGAGAGCATGGAAAATACGTATGTGCCACGTGCAGGGCTCAGATAACTCCACACCCAACAAAGAAAAGCAGCTTTTCTTCAGAATGGTGCTTTTTAACAGACATTAAATGGCTTAAATGTTGGTTAAGGGAGGAAAAAAAGGACTCTTTCTAGGCTCTAAGCTACGTGTCCATCCCATCTGTGGAGTCACCTCTAACCCAGAAGTTAGAAAGAGACTGAGCTACAAATGGGCAGGACCAGGACTGACCGTGGCTTAACAGGCAAGATTATAAAGAGAAGATGGAGCAAAGAGAATCTGGATGGAGAGAAAGGAATTTCTGAGCCTGGGAAATTAAAAAAAGAGGAAAACTTTCTAATCTCAGCTGCAGAAACGCTGCCTGCAAAGTGAGATAGAGCAGAGTGGGAATTACCTCCTCCAAAAGATAGAGTGAAAAGCCCAGCTCTTGGCTCATTTGAAGCCAGCCTGATAAAAGACTTCAATTTCTTAAGGAGTTTATGGTGGAAATCAAGGCTGCACTTGCAAAGAGAAGGACTCAAGGCAGCACTGGGAGCAAGGCAGGAGCAGGCAGGGGGTAAGGGGGATTAACAGATCCTGTTACACATCCTGCATACAGAACAGAACAGCAGAAAAGCCCCAGTCTCCCCTTCTTAAAGCCATGCGGCATGGCTGAGACATCCCCACTGTCTTCTGCAAGCAGAGCCTTCCCCCCTGGCTGGTCCCAGGGGAAAACAGTGTTACTGGGATCTTACGTGCAGTCGGAGTGAAGGACACGGGCCGGGGGCCGCCGGGGTTCACAGGGGGCAGCGGTGGCATGTTGGGAGGAGAGGACCTGGACTGTATCTTCACTTCCACAGGCGAGCCGGGCATCACTGGCACCCTCTTCTCACCAGCAACTGTACAAAGAGAAGGTGGTAACGCTTAGTGCCAGCCAGGGACAAGCATTTCCCCGCCCATCACACACTGCACCGTTGCAAGGGCGAGGAGGAGAGGCAGGGGGAGGTCACACCAGGCTCCCACGCTGCTCTGCATGGCCCTGAGTCACCACAGGGAAGGGGTAGAGCATGGCCCCAGGCTTGGGAACAGGCACTGGAGTGCAGCACGGGCAGCTCAGGATGCCTGTGTTCACCATCCCAGTCTCTTGATTGCATCTTCTCACTTCTCAAGCCTGAAGATGCTACCTCAGAGTCTTCCTGCCTGTTTGCTTTGCCCTCATTTAAGATCTTCCCAACACTCCCCATGCCCATATGCACCTCACTAGCATGGGGGACTGAGGTTTCACCTCCAGCCCTGCTCCCCAAGCAGCAAAACCACGCTCTGAAGCAGCCCCTGTGGCAAACAGCTCCCTGACCAGTTTGCCATGCTTGTTTTGAACCAAAAAGCTCAAAATTGAAGGCTCCTGCCCCTCTTCCCCCTCACACCAGGGTGGTCCCTGTGCCAGCCTTCATCAGCCTTGTATGTACCCTGTGTCCATGCTGCCCTCTCCAGAGGGACTGCAACCCCTCTGAGCCATGAACTGTGGCCACACTTCTGGCTCCAACAACTAAATCAGCCTCAAAAGGTGTTCCTGAATTAAAAGCAGAGAAAAGGAGGAAATACATTGCTTGCAACAAGCTGCTCTATTGGAAGGTGTCCCTGCCTGTGGCAGGCGGGTGGAACTGGATGAGCCTTGAAGTCCTTTCCAACCCAAACTAGTTGGGGACCAGACGTGCTCTTCTCTGAAAGCTCAGCCGTAGGCAGGCCAAGGAGAGCACCACATAGCTCTCTGCCGGCTGCTAGCCCATTCCCACCAACACCACAACACACTGCCACCTGCCTCACTCGATCTTCTTCATCCCCTTCCTATGAAACCCTCCTCCCCAGGCATCTATGTCCAAGCTGATCTTGCCATGTGTCAAGGTTTAAACCCAGGTGGTAACTCAGAACCATGCAGCCATTTGCTCACTCCCCTAATCTTCCTTCCCCTGCTCCTGGAGGGATGGAGAGGAGAATGGAAAGACTAGCTCCCATGGGCTGAGATAAGAGCAGCCCAGTAACTAAGGTATAACACAAACCACTGCTGCTGCCACCAATAATAATAATGACGATAAGGGAAATAACAAGGGAAGAGAATACAACTGCTCACCACCCACTGATCGACACCCAGCATGATCACAGCTGTAATCTAACCCTTCTGGGTAACTGCCCATGTACTGGGCATGACGTGCTGTGGTATGGAATACCCCTTTGGTCAGTTTGGGTCAGGTGTCCTGTCTCTGCTTCCTCCCAGCCTCCCCTCCTCCCTGGCAGGGCATGAGGCTCACAAAGTCCTTGGTCAGAGTAACCATTACTGAGCAACAGCTCAAACCATCGNCCCAGCCTCCTCCCTGGCAGGGCATGAGGCTCACAAAGTCCTTGGTCAGAGTAACCATTACTGAGCAACAGCTCAAACCATCGGTGTTATCAGCGCTGTTCCAAGGCTGAAGGTCAAAACCACAGTGCTGCACCAGCTACTAAGGAGAAAAATGACTGCTACTGCTGAACCCAGGACACCTTGCTATGGAGAGAAACAGAGCGTGAAACCCATCCTTAAGGTTTCTCCTCTTTTCTCCTATAAAATGCTTCTAGGGCACATTAAGGAAGCAGAGCTGATTTGGTTGATTTACAGGGATAAGGAGAAATCACATGGAATGTATAGCCCCAAAATAAAACCAGCTACTGCATGAAACACCAAACCCAAGGTCCACGAGAAGCCAACACCTTCTATTCCAAGCTCCCACCCTAACGGACAAGAAGCAAACAGGATTAGTAAATTTAAAAGCTTCCTGCAGAGACATGGGGCATCTAAAGCCTCAGATAAAAACCATCTCTCTGATACTCTTCGTTTTTAGCCTAAATACATCCATTTAATGAGAAGCATGTGAGCAAACCAGACTGCAAACAAGGACTTGAGTCAGGCCCGAGTTGACCTGGGGCTAAAAACAAGACAGTGAGATGGTCCCTGGGGAGACGCCGCTTCCCCGGTCTCCTTCTTCCACATTGCACTGCTCAGCTGTATTTACATCTTCACCAATGGCAACATCTCAGTGCTGCCTCCAAATGCTCAGAGAGGATGCTGAGATGCTCCTTAAAATGGCTGCGAGTCTCTCCACTGTATCAGTTACCCAAGATCACGCTGAAGAGTCACATGCCATGATAGATTTTGGATAATGCTCCAAGAAGAGTAATTCTTGTCAATGACTGAATACTCCAAGTGTCAGAGCAGAGCTGCTGCCTAAACTGGGAACATTGGGTTGTTTTCCTTCCAAGCCTTACCTGGAGTTGGAAACATCTCCAAATGTTGGGTTGCAGTTTTTCAAGCAATGCCTGTTAAGACACAGCTTGAACCTGCTTATGGCACAATGCAAATGTCAAACCTGCAGTGCCACGTGCTCAACTCTGCACCCAGGACCTGCCAGGGTTCACCAGGCAGAGAAGCAGGAGCCGGTGGCAGAGCTGCCTTCCCACCCCTGACGGTGATACACTCGGAGTAAAACAAATCCTGACCACAGAGATGCTTCAGTCTTGGATGGAAGCAAGGATTTCATCTTCTTCCAAAGTCAATGAAGCCTGAAGACCAAGTTTTCCACTGATGGGAGTTATGGATTTCAGGTGCTACAAAGCTGCTCTCTGGGTGAGGGCAGCTGCAGGCATGTACCAGTTTACACTGCGTGCCCTATATACTTGTGTGTCCCATTTAAGGAGCCCAGGTGTGCAAGGGCCTAGAAAGCCCCAAAGCTTTGAATACACCCGAAGCCCTTCTCCCCTCTGCTCTCCAGTGACACTCTGAAAGGCCCTGGTTTGATTTGACTCGCTGTGTTGACTGTTGATACGCACTGCATTTCCTGTGCTGCTCCAGTTCTCATCCTAGCATAACAAATTAAAAAGCAGCATAAGTCAAGATGAAGTGCAGCTGATGCTTCTGCTTTCCCGAGAGGAGAAAGAGCCAAGTGAGACAACAGCACAGCACAGCAGGAGAAAAACAGGGGTGCCCACTGGTCCTCGGAGAAGTTGCACTCCTGCTCTCCCAGGGGCTGTGGTTCTCCAATCACAGCAGTTTCAGAGGGGGCAGGTTCAATACCTCCTTGAGACCCATTTCACCCTACTTCTTTTCCTTAAAGAAGTCTTTCTCCTGTGGTGGTTGGTACAAAGGGGGTGTTGTGGTGAGAGGTAACCTCTGAGGAGCTGAGAGCACTTGCATTGTAAACTGGATAAAGAAGGCGCTTCATTGATCTCCCCATGCCTGTGGGTTGGAGAAAAGGGGAAAAGGCACAAGAAAAAAAAAAACAGGGACAAGTTCAGGAGTATCTCCAGTACCTGGAACTCAAGTTAGTCCTTAAATGCCTTTGGGAATTAGAGATCCTCCCTGGCATCCGTCAGCGCCAGGTTGGACACAGGGGCTTGGAGCAAGCTGCTCCAGTGGAAGGTGTCCCTGCCCATGGCAGGGGCTGGAACTGGATGAACTTTAAGGTCCCTCCCAACACAAACCAGGCTGGGATTCTATGATTCTATGAAATAAAAGCACTTCATGAAGAAACCTGGATGTTACCTTCTCCCAGGAAACAAGGTAAGGAAGAGAGCCAGGAATAGCCCCGGGGCAGACACAAACTGTCTCCTCCCATCTGTTCCCTAACTTCAAAATATAGTTCCAACAGATGGTAGAATTAACACCAGGATGGGAGATTTCCATTCAGTAACGAAAGACTCTGAACCTGCCTCACACCTTGCTGGGGCCACAACTCCCAGGTTACATCTCCCATGCTCATGGTCACATTTCAAAGAGGTGATGGGCAGTTACAAAGTGAACATGAACACAGATAACTTCAAGCCACTCTTGACACAGGTGGAGGATTCCCCTTGATTCACCACCGTGAGGGTTAGGAAGGAAGGAGGAACCTGCCTGGCCTGGGAGCAGTTTTTATACATCCCATTTATGAAGCAGCTGCAGAGCCAGAACTGCTCCCACAAACCTGTTTGCCAGAGTCGAGCACTCTGGCTTTCTATAGACATCAGAACATGAAACATATGGGAAGAAGTGAGAGGAAACCACAGTGAATGTGAGACAGCACAGCACAACCGGCAGGTAAGCACAGGGGGGGTTGCTCTTCCCTTCTGCAGTTCGTAGGACAAAGAGAGGAGACTCAAAAACCAGCCATGGACAACAAGGCTCTGACCTACACTGAGAGTCTGCAAACCAACAGGTTTGGGTTGAGCTGATGTCTGTTGAACAGAAGACTGCGCACAAGGGCTGGCCCACTGGTTCAGAGGCTCAGCACTGAAAGCAGGGAACTGTTTCCTGCAGAAAGAAGAGGTTTGATTAGAACAGATGCTTTTGACTTGCAACTAGAACAGGCAGATTATGCTCATAACCTATAAAGCCATTTCTCCCCTCAGAAAGTGAAGAGCCCAGCATTCCTACCTGCCTCTGGAGAGCAAGGGACTGGAGAATCATCCCAGGAGCAGCAGCCAAGGTTAAGTTTAGCAGAAGAAATTTTGGGTCTAAGCCTGTTCTGGAGCCAGTGGACACGGACACTGCCAAAGGGATCCAGCCCATCCCAAAGCATTCATTAAAGCAAGGGAGATAAGCCACACTCCAGACTCATCTCTCTTTCCACTGGCCCTGCCACTTCAGATGACACTGGGCCTAGAGGCATGAATCATGGATCACCTCCAAGTCAGGAAAGTGAACCCTTCCCACAAACAGCCCATGGAACCAAAAGCTTCCTCCCCCACCACTCACATGGGTCAGTGCCTCTGGTTTAAGGTAAAGGAACACAAAGCTTCTCTAAATAGAATCATAGAAGGGTTTGGGTAGGAAGAGACCTTAAGATCATGAAGTTCCAACAGCTCCGTGTCCTTTTCATGTTGAAGACACCTCATACTACACCATGTCACCTAAGGCTCTGTTCAAACTGGGTTTGAACACCGCCAGGGATGGAGCATTCACAGCTTCCTTGGGCAACCCATTCCAGTGCCTCACCACCCTCACAGGAAAGAATTTCCTCCTTATCTCCAACCAGAACTTTCCCTGTTCCTCAAACCCCTCACCCCTTGTCCTATCACTACAGTCCCTGATGAAGAGTCCCTCTCCAGCATCCTTGCAGCCCCCTTCAGACACTGGAAGCTGCTCTGAGGTCTCCACGCAGCTTCTCCTCTCCAGGCTGAACAGCCCCAATGTTCTCAGCCTGGCTCCATACGGGAGGTGCTCCAGCCCCTGATCATGCCCCTGGCCTCCTCTGGACTTGCTCCAACAGCTCCATGTCCTTTTCATGTTGAGGACACCAGCACTGAACACAGACAGAGACCACTCGAAAGAGGGAACCAAAGGGAGGCACCAAGCCGCGGTGCCCTCTCCAGCGGCAGCACCCTGCCTGCAGCCCAGTGCTAAGCTAACCAGCGCTGTGCATCAGCCTGAGGAAGGAGCCAGGGAAGTGGCCCCAGCCCCACACGCTGCCATGGACCCTCTGCAGTTGGCTGCCACCGCAGGGCTCCCTGGTGCTAGTCTGAATGCACACGAGAGGCAGCAGCAGCGTAACCTCCCCGGCTCATGTAAATAGGGTGAGATGAAATATGGTTCAGCACCTCCCCAGCTTCGGCGAATGTTTATTTTGAATAACATGCTTATCTGCTCCAACTGCTCACCATCTGTTTTCAATCTCCACCAAGCTAATATTTTTCACATTTAGGAACTGAGAAATGGGAAGAACTGCATTTAAATGTTATTAACATCTTTCCTCTGCTCTAAGGTTGCCTCTCCCTCCCCTTGATGGCTCTAAGCCATCTGTAGAGCACCTTTGCAGTTCTCCAAGGCATGCAGATGGGAGGTTATCTACATGCAAAGCAAGAGGATCCTTACTCAGACTTCCAGAAGGCACCATTTACCGCTATGCCACTGCAATCCCTCCATCACCTGCTTTCAGACAACTTCCTTCAAGCTCAAACTGGAATCACATCGCGGAGGAAAGAGCCAATATTTTATCTTTTTGCAGCATCACTGCATCAAAAAGCGATAGGAGGGGGAAGACTGAAGATAAGCATCAGAAACAAGGCAGCCAACATAGCAGGATTAGGAATAAAAGGGTGATCAGGTTAGTCCCAGTTTGGTGGAGAAGGAGACATTAAGAGCTTTGCAGTCAAGGTTACTTCTGTACCAATACTGACATTTATTTGCATGCAGGGTGGCTTCCAAAGGTCTCCCTTTGCTCGAGCCAATAAATGACAATTTACAGCCAGAACTGGGAGCTATGAGTGAGGCAAACAGGTCAGCAGCAAATGCTGGTCCTTCTCCATCCTCCTCCTCCACACCAAAGCAGGGAGCTGGCCAAGATGGTACTATAGCATCTGTTGCAGTGGGTAACTTATGTTCCTGCACAGATATCTCCTCCACCAAATGCTATCAGCCTATTTTTACCCTGTTCAGCTTGGGTTTATAGCACATCCAGGCTCCTGAGCTGCAAGATGCTGTAGGAGGGGAGAGGACTCGGCACCTCGCAGGAGAGCCTCGCGTCACACAGGAGGGAGCTGCTGAGCCTGGGATAGGCATTTTATACATCAAAAATAAACCCGTGTATCTCCATTGCCATCTAGTCCTCTCCCACACACAGCTGTTTCACTTGAAATCTCAATTCAATACAAAACTTGGATGGAAGAACTTGAAAGAGCGAAGTATGTTATCGTGCACAGACAGTCCCGAAAGCAGTTAATAAGGGAAATAAGATTAATAATTTATCCCTGAAGCAGCCTGCAGATCCTTATCCCTCCTGCCCTTCACTGAGTTTTAGAAAACCCTGTTACTGTGCCTGGCTCTACAGACTCGACAGCAGCACGGGCTGGACTCCACAGCAGTTCTCTTCTGCTGTGTTCCACCCAGGCAAGATGGCTGCAGCTCCGGCTCTGCCCTCACCAGGGTCACATCGGATCCACCAGCACAAACCCACCTGCACAGCATCCCTGCTGCCTTAGCTCTGCTTTCCTCTTGGTCTATGGACTCATACCAGGGCCAGCGCTGCAAACACACGGATACAGGATTCATCTCCCAAGCTATCACATCCAATAGCCCCCAGAGTAGGGTGTACATCAACCCCTCAAACTCTGGTCATCTTGCTTCTACAAGAACACAGACCACTTTGTGGTACCCACCATCCTCCTTCTCTTTTCCATGGAGAAGCAAGGGAATAGTTACTCAGACCATGAAAGCTTCCCTAAAAAACATTAACACACTGTGTGGCAGCCGCCTGGGAGCTCTTGCTGCTCTTACCAATATACCACAGCAATTCCCTTCCCACACTGCTAGTGCCCATGCAAATACACTTGAGAGACCCAAGTTCATTTCTTCATGTCAATGCCAACAGCTTCTGCTCATCCGTTGTCCCAAAGGGATGCAGTGACAGTGTTGGGGAGCCTGTCATGTCACAGGGCAGGGAATTCTCCTCATCCTCACCTGGAACCCTCCTCATAGAATCAGAATGGTTTGTGTTGGAAGGCACCTTAAGCTCCTTCAGTTCCAACCCCTGCCACAGGCAGGGACACCTTCCACTAGAGCCGCTTGCTCAAGGCCCTATCCAATTTATATGATTAGTTACTGCTAATGTATTCTGGTGATTTTTCATCAGCTTATTGTTCCAGTTAAAGTTACAGAATAAAGATTTATTTTGTTCCTAAATCACCCACTCCTATCACAATATGAAGCAATATTTACTCCTCTGCGCTATTTACTTCTTAGGCAAAAGCCCTCTGAATGAAAAATGAAAGCGGTTACGGATATCAAACAGGCAATTATCACAATCAGGGAAAAATGAGTATTTCAAAGTCCCAGCCTGCTGTGCTGCTCTCCAAATCCTCCGGCTCCAACTGTAACCATGGTGGCGGGAGCAAACTTTCCAGATGGGAACATCTGTCTCTCATTTGCCACAGGGAAGAAAACACCAGGAAGACGAACGGCTCCTGAGGCTGTTGGAGCCCAGACACAACACGAACAAAAGGGATGGACCATTTAGATGGAGACTTGGAGCAGCAGCACGGCATCAAAGATTACTGGTTTTCAGTAATTATTCTGGGGAGATTCTACATACAAATGTTATGCCAGGAAAAAAGAGCCTGAGTTTCACTTATAGTAAATGCTATGTATAGTGAAAGCAAGAATTGAGTTAACCATGGTATGAATGTCTCTTAGTGACAGGCCAAGGGGAATGGCTTGAACCTGCCAGAACAGGGGAGACTGAGCTGAGCTCTCAGGCAGAAGCTGTTCCCTGTGAGGGTGCTGAGGCGCTGGCACAGGGTGATGGCCCAGAGAAGCTGTGGCTGCCCCATCCCTGGCAGTGCTCAAGGCCAGGTTGGACACAGGGGCTTGGAGCAAGCTGCTCCAGTGGAAGGGGTCCCTGCCTGTGGCAGGGGTTGGAGCTGCAGAAGCTTTAAGATCCCTTCAACACAAACCAGTCTGTGAGTCTATGATAGGAAATATATGATTCACCCCCCTGGGGTCCAGAAAGTAAACACCAACTTTACTCCACGGTGTAAAAAGTGACTCAGCATGTGGGAAGCTCTCAGCTGAAAGCCATGCTAACCCAGGCTCTCCCAGCAATGCCAGCCCTGAGAGTCCCCTCCTCTTACCAGCACTCTTTAAGTTCTGCTGCAGTTCAGGGAGCCCATGTACCAAGGCTGGAGGCTCCGTCCCCTCCAGCCACCCCTGCACACACCACACAGCCCAAATCCAAGCGTTGGACACTTACAGAATCATAGAGTCATAGCATCAGCCAGGTTGGAAAAGACCTTTAAGACCATCAAGTCCAACCATCCCCCCAGCACTGCCAAGACCACATGACGCTCATTTCTGCCCCGATTCAGCAGCACTATAAATGTGCATGGTGTGCAAACCGTGCTCTGCACTTCAACACCAAAGCCACCAGCTGCACCGCCGCTCCACAGCCAGCATCAGCACATCATGGTTTTCCTCCTCATCATTGATGTTCCTCAGCAGTACTTGTTCATTGTAGAGGTACCCATTACAGAAACTCAGACACCCTTCTTATTTCTAATTAGCAGCTTAGTTCTTCAAGTCTATTCAATACTCACCAATTCAATGTAAGACTTCTCTGGAAGAGCACCAGCCTGTTGTACAGGGTAGCAACATTAAATGCAGTTAATACTGAAACAGGCCTGAAGTGCTGGAGAAAGGAGAACTTCAGAATGGATGCAACTGCCTTTAGACTTTTGCAAGCACTGGTTTTCACAGAACCCCAGCCTGGTTTAGGTTGGGAGGGACCTTAAAGCTCCTCCAGCTCCAACCCCTGCCACGGGCAGGGATCCCTTCCACTGGAGCAGCTTGCTCCAAGCCCCTGTGTCCAACCTGGCCTTGAGCACTGCCAGGGATGGGGCAGCCACAGCTTCTCTGGGCCATCACCCTGTGCCAGCGCCTCAGCACCCTCACAGGGAACAGCTTCTGCCTCAGAGCTCAGCTCAGTCTCCCCTGTTCAGGCAGGTTCAAGCCATTGCCCTTGGCCTGGCCCTATAGGCCCTTGCCCCAAGCCCCTCTCCACGTTCCCTGCAGCCCCTTTAGGCCCTGGAGCTGCTCTCAGGTCTCCCCTTCAGGAGCCTTCTCTCCCCCAGGCTGCCCCAGCCCAGCTCTCTCAGCCTGGCTCCAGAGCAGAGCTGCTCCAGCCCTCGCAGCATCTTCATTTTGAACCAGTGTTGTGTTAAACCCTGCTGAGGTATATAAAAAAGTAGTTTCTTACCAACCCCCTGTAGGTTTTACAGAACAACTGAGCATGGCAATTCTGGGAGTGGAAATCATCTTTCTGCCTATGCCAAATGATGTAAACAAAGCTCCAACTTCTATATGTGTAAAACTCCGGGTGACCCAAATGAGGATAACACAGGGAGCCAAGCTCCAACTTCTGAAAGCGGTCTCCACCTTCACAGAGGCTTTGGGGCAGGCTGTTGGATATGATTTTATCTACGCGCATCAATCCTTTCAAACCTTGCATTGCTGGCCATCGAACAAGCACCTCCACCCTTCTCCTGCCCTCCAGATGAAACACATTCACACTGGGCTGCAGTTTGTTACCTCCCTTTCCAGCCCAGCAGCACCAGTGGGAGAGCCTAGGGAACCACTGGCAGCCTCTTGTTGCTAATGAGCTCTGAGGGGCTCCCCATGGCTCCTAACGGTCAGCAGAAATGCACTCACTGATGCAGATGGGCTACAGGGCAGCAGAGATGCTGGAGCAGGCTCCTAGGAACAACCAACCCAGGCCACCGGTGCAGGTCCCCATGAAGCACCAGCCACTGCTGCAGCCCTCACTGGGCTCCTCTAGTCACAGGTATGGGTCTGGAGAGCCTTGGGGAGGCTATAGGGTTGCCTCACCCAGGGAAAGTGTTCCTGGAGGGGTCTGGCTGCTCTGCAGCTTCTTTGCAGCATGGTCTGCATAAGAGCCTCTCACATGGATGCTGCAACTGGGTGTCTGATCAGGCACATTATCACCAGTGCTTAAAATCCATCAGGAAATCCTCAACAGGAGAGATTTAAGCCACAGATTCAGCTGACCACCACCCAACAAGGTCCATTTGAGAGCCTTGGACCCCTGCCTCCTCCGCTGCCCTTCTTCATTCCTTAATAAGGGCTCAGAAAAGGGGAACCTGCAGAATGCCCATCAGCAGCACTGATGCTCCAGCACTGTTCTGCGGCCAGTAAGGCCACAGCTACAGTGATGCAGCCCCCTTCTCCAGGTGTGCTGCTCTGAAGAAGCCAGGCAAGTGCTGTGCGTCCAGCATCCAGGGGAAACTAGTCTTTCAACTCAAGCACCTTCCCAGGGGATTTTTGTTGGGTCCTGAAGCTTCCATGCTGTGAGTCTGGTTCATTCCTGGAAGCTGGGGGCAGAAAGTAAGTGATGGCCTATTCGGAGATACCAGGCCAGTGACTCTTCTTTTTCACTGCCTGGTATTTTATATCCCACCTCTTGGCTACAGTAGGAAAAATAAAGCTGTGGAAGAGGAGGGAATTTTCTAGCCAGTTCTGTACAAATCTAGCAGATGTCAGAAGGATGCTGTTTCTGGGTCAGTGCAGCAAGTCCCTTTGCTCCTCACCTTCCCACCAGACACAGAAACATAAGAGCCCACATAGGGCAGAGCCATCCCAGAGCATCTCAGAAATTCATACAACATGAGATAAAAGGGGAATAGCCTGAAAATCATTAAATGAGGAAATACCCTCATTTACAATAAGAGCATGGATTCAAAACCACCACAAATACTCCATCCCTGGCAGTGCTCAAGGCCAGGCTGGACAGAGCCTTGGGTGGCATGGTCTGCCTAGTGTTCGGCATCCCTGCCCATGGCAGGGAGTTGGAAATAGATGATCGTAAAGTCCTTTCCAACCCAAACCATTCTATGATTCCTCTTAAAATCACCCAGTAACTGAAGATTTAAGAACTTGAAACCTGGTTACTAAAGATGTACAGCAGGAGGATTAAGTTAGAAGATTTACACCGACAATCTAAGAATACATCCCTCTCTCACTCCTCCATTTTCCCAAGCCCTGCTGCTTGACAATTTGGTTCCCACCACTAGAGATCAACCTAAAAAAGCCACCACTGACCTCAAAAACCAGCCAGCACTGAGAAAATGTGGATTTCTTGCAGCATCATGAACAGCAGTGAGCGTGTGGGGATCTGAAGCTAATGGGAACTGGTGCAGCAGACATGGTGTCTAAGGGGTGAGGGTATCCAGAGAGTAGAAAATAGCCCAACTGAGTAACACAGGAACTGAGGTTGTAAAAATCAATGCGTACAAGACAGGCTCAAAGTACCAGCACCAGCAGCCCAAGCACCAGCACCAATAACTGCTAAATAACAGCTCTTTACAAAGCCAAGCTATTTCTTAAAGAAGGGAGAAGATCTACAGGCAGAAAACCACATTTAATCCCTAACAATCACTTTGACCACAGAGAGGCACAAAGAATACCGAGGACACCCAAAGCTATTACTAAAAGCTTAAATTAAACTAGGGAAAAAAACCAAACCCAAAGTGTTTGTTAAGCACAGAGTAGGTTCAAGTCCCAACCATCTGGAGAAGGAAGCAGTCCAGAAGCTCGTAGTCAAAGGGCTACTTTAGATGAAAACAATGGTCCTTTCTGCTCAAACCAAAACAAATTCAAAATGCACCTCCAAACAAAGCCCTGGCCAAGTTCTACCACATACCCAAAATGAAGGAGGCAAGGAAGGAGACAGAAAACAGCCCTGAAGTCACACCATTCGCTCTCTTTTCCAAACATAAACCGGAGTCCAGCAGGGAGTCTCCCTTCTCCAGATGGAAGCTGAAGAGCAGGAGCTCACCCACCAGCAGCCATCTCCAGAGCTAAAGTTCCACCAAACTTTATCCAAGAAATCAAGGAGGCACATCGAAAAGAGGAACTTGGGAAGTCTGTTTCAACCCCATTGCTTACAACTTCCTACAAGCACCCCCAAGTCCGAACCGAGGACCACAAGCACCCCTCACCCTTTACTACTGCAGCCCTTGCGCTGATGCTGGCAGTGCTGCACCACCACCCATCTTTCTGCCCTGTTGATGTCCCTGAGGTAGCCAAGACTCATTTATCACACCATGAATCAAGCTGGCACTTTAGAGATCATGCTTCACCCACTTGGGTGCTAAGTACATTAACTGCTGCCCAGCTAATAGTCACTGCCGATCAATGACACATATCGAGCCCTGCCAAGATGACAATTCTGCTGCTTAAAAATCCTCACATCACAACACAAACTGCTCTTCCCCTTTGCCCCAAGCATGAGTAAAACTTTCCACTATCCCACAGAGCTGGAAACACAGGAACAATGCATCTAAGGATGGGGTTTTTAGGTGTTTAGGAGCTGATGATGTAGATGGACACCTACATACCTGCAGGAGTTCACACAAGCAGAGCATCTCCTGTAGAGCCCAGGCATGGAGAGATGGGGGTGCACAGGAGAGCCATTAAAGCTCACTACGCCTTTGTCTCTTCAGGGAACAACCCCAGCAGAGATATATGCCCAGCAGTAACTGCCTCTGCTGTGCCTCCTTCCACTCACTCTAATGGGCAGCAGAGGTGGAGATTTTCCACGGATAACCTCTGGAGGTTCAGTGATGCACAGGGACCATCAGGGACCATAGAGTGAAGGTGTTGGCTCAGCTGCTGATGCACTTGTTTCCAAAGCATCGTGCAACACAGCACAGAAAAGACTTTCCAACTCATCATTCTTAGGGTTGTCCTCATGAGTTACCAGCAACCTGCACCAGCCTACTCACCATCAGCTGGAGCATAAAGGAAAGACAATGTTAAGCAAGAAGCACAACCACCAAGATTGTAAGCCCAGGAAGTAGAGCCCACGCCACAAACAAAATACCCACCAGCAAAGCCTCAGGTTTTAAGCTGCTGTCTTCCTGCCCGGTCACAGCAAAGCCTGTGACACAGTGCCTATAAACTCCCTGCAACACTGCAGCAGTGAGCAGAGCCCCATCTGTGCCTGGGCACAGGTGAGACCTCACTAGCGTGTAAGTGCAGGCTGCCTTTCAATTACACTCACCAGTCCATTAGGCAAATGGGCTTTGCATACAAGCGGATAGCTGGGAAGTCAAGAAACAGGCCCTGTAGTAAAACATGTTTTCTAACCTACATGTCCCTGGGAAGATGTGGACAGTGATTCTGCTGTTCTGTCCAGGGCTGTGTCAGATGTTCATGTCTGCAGCTTTCTGCTCTTCGCACTGGTGTGGTTTTGAGGATGCTCTCTCCACCATGAAGAACTGAAGCCAGCCAATGACATCTGCATACCCTGCATCCCACCTCCCAGAAACACGCTCATTCATCAGCGACTGTAGCAACGGGACAAGGCCAAATGGGTTTAAACTTAGATCTAACCTGAACTTCCCCTGTTTTAAGGCAGAAGTTGCTCCCTGTGAGGGTGCTGAGGCGCTGGCCCAGGGTGATGGCCCAGAGAAAGCTGTGGTTTCCTCCCTCATCCCTGGCAGTGTTGAAGGCCAGGTTGGACACAGGGGCTTGGAGCAAGCTGCTCCAGTGGAAGGGGTCCCTGCCCGTGGCAGGGGTTGGAACTGGATGAGCTTTAAGGTCCTTTCCAACACAAACCAGGCTGGGATTCTGTGATTTGCAGGTTCTGCCTTGCAGTAGACTTGATGCAAGATTAAAGTATTACTGGCCCCAGAGAACTGATTCCATGGGGTTTCAATGAATAAACCACTCACCCACAGAATTATCCCCAGCACCCTAAGGCGGCGCAGCAGCACATGCTGCCTGGGGGTATGGGATTACACTGGTGTCCCGTGTCACCAAGGACATTCATGTGGACTAAACAGTTCTGCTCAGGTGATCCTGAAGAATTAAGTCTGCTTGCACGTTCCTGTTCTTTTCCCCTGGCGAGTGTATGCAAAACAGAGCCAACCCAGCTCCTCTCCCAGGATCCAGATGGCACTTGCAAACCTTGTCTGTGTATCAAATGTTGTTTTTTAGATCAAGTGTCCCTGGTTGACAACACAGAACTTCACGATGCTATCTTTAGAGAGGCTTCTCTGCAAAGAAACACCCTTGGAGCATACGTTACAAGGAATATGCTAATGTGGCAGGGTGTTTGCAGCACACACAAATGGATCTGGTTTCTGGGAGCTCAGATACCCCAGGACAAGCTGAGCCTAGCTGAAGATGAAGGGTCACCCAGCTCCCCTTTGAGCACCAAGTCCTTACAGAAGATGTATCAATGACTTAAGGTTGTAGAGAAAGGTTAATGTAGGCCACGAGAGAGATGCAGGATGTGCTCACAGTAAAGTCCACTCACACACCAGAGCCATGCTCACCAAAAACCCCTACTCAATGAGTTAAGAGTAGCTGAAACCAGCCAAATCCAAGCCTTTACATTCCCTCGTTTCTCCTACTGTTTTAAAGATTCCTACCCTACTTTCTTTTTGCAAGGGGCTGATGATAAACCAATGGGTTTTGTCCTCAAGGTCTTCATTTCCTCCTCCAGATTTCACGTAAAGATAAAGGAGCACAGGCAAAGTAACTTTCTTGTTTGAGCAGCCCCTTAATAAAGAACAAAACTTTGCGTTTCACACATTCCTGTTGTTCAAAGTAACACCACCCCCCCAAACACCCTGCCCCCTGAATTGCTTCCTGTGCTCCTCAGCTCCAAGAACAGGATTCATTATCCGCATTGCGTGTACCTCCCGACCTGTGCATGCTCCCACCAAGCAGCAAACCTGGATTACAGAAGGCAGGAGAAGACAAAGGTGGGTGCAGAACCAGCAAAGGTCACGCTGCTGCTCGTGCCCAGGCTGTGGAGGTGACACCACCAGCAGCGAGGTGGCGGAAATAACCCCTGCCTGCTGCTGAAAAGAACATTGCGGAACAGTGACATCAGGTAAAGCAGCTTCTCCTGAAACAAGAAAGTGATCCAGGAGGTAGCTCCTTCCATATTGCAGGCGCGCGCAGTAAACACCATATGGCCTGTTAATTTAATTAGGAAGAAGAAACCCCCTAAGTTTGAGATTTGACTTTGAAGGGTTCAAAACAAGGATGAAGAAAATAAAATCACTCCAGCTACTCAATCAGGCTGTGCTGCTAGCTTCATCCACCCTGCTGGCCTGCTTTAGCTGCACAGGACCTCTAAGGGGATGGGCTTGAAGTCTACAACCAGATGTGTACAACCTGCACCATTTCAGGGTGGTCCACACCAGGCAGCCAAGCCAGGACAGGTCTGTACCAGGAAGTGCAGCGGATAACCAGAGTGCTTCAGCTAAACCCATCTCCTCAGATACCAACAGGATTTCTATCGTAATCCTCTCACAGAATACATCGGTGGGTTCCACCCATCAAGGCAGGATGCTCCTCAAGGTGGAGGTCAACCTGACAAATGCCAAAGAACCAGTGCTGAGACACGAAGTCTCAGGTCAAGTCCATTCCATTTGTATTCATAAACTTGAGGTCAATCAGCCAAGCCCCAGCCATTCCCAAAGACTCACTGCAGCATCTACCCCCAGAGCAGGAACAGGGACTCTTTGACCAGTGGAGCTCTGTTATCCAAATAAAAGATCATTCTCTGTTTTGAATGCGTTTTCCATGTCCTGCTCTGAGGAGAGAAGAGCGCATCCAGGATGCTTCCTAGCTGGAGGTTTGCACACGTGTATCTGTGCCACAACAGGAGACGGCAGCACTGCTGTCATTCTGGAGCACCTTCCTAAGTGCTCACCCTCCGGCGCTGCCCAGGGCGCCGCTGGCAGAGAACAAGACAGATCCCATGGAAATGGCTGCTGGGACACCAACAAGAATGCAAAGACACAAAATCTACTGGTTACCTACGGACAAGCCTCAACAGCTGAGGCTTACAGGGCTTTTCGATGGGCTTTCATCTTCAAGCGGCCTGCACAGGCCCAGGCAGGAGCATGCAATGCCTTGGTCATGGTTCTTGGAACACCATCATCCCCCAGCAAGCTGCTCTGCCAGGAGCCACCAGCACAAACCTCATCAGCTACAACACTGCAGCATAACCAAATTCCTTTTGGGGGACCCACTGTGTCATAAAGGAAACCCAGTGTTTCTCCATAGAAGTATACATCTCGACCAACCAACAGAGCTCCGTCATCTATGCTGCTGGGACAGAAGCACAAAGAGAAGCTATGCCTGCTGCCTCCAGTGCAGAGGCAAGCCGCCACTCCCCCCACGGCACAAAGCAGGTCAGGGCTGTGTGGACTGGTCCCCTTGCCATAGGCCATGACCCACCTGGATGGAGATGCTCCATGCTCTGCAGAACAGGTTCATGTTCAAATCCTAGGCAGGGCAGCAGGAAATGCCCCCCTCCTCTCTCCTAACTGCAGCACCTTGAGGCAAACCCACTCTGCCAGAAGAGATTGGGGGTTTCCTGCAAGCTGCTGCCCCACTGAGGAATCGTACCAGGAGAAAAAGCCCCTTGCTCCACAGCTGGTGAGTAGTTTCTCTTTGGCTCCTCCCAAGAACTGACCACACTCACAAATTAACAACCCACTCGTTCAATTACTCTTCCCTTTTCTCCCCAGACCCAGGTTAGGATCCTGTATCCCATTAACCAGCACTGCAGCAATAGCCCAGAGCCCAGCTTCCCATCCTCTAGTGAAAAAACCCCAACACCACCCCAAATTACCCAACATCTAAAGCCCAGCAGCCTCCTTCCTGCTCAGCAAGAAACCCTCCTCTCAGGCCACTGCAAAGATTTCATTTACCACCAATTGCCCTCTGGTTGTTTTACATTTATGGGGTGGGCACTGAAGAAAGGAAGCAAGCAGGGAGGGGTGTAATTAGCTCTGCTTGGAAAACGCTCATCCCAGTTGTAACAGCAACTGGAGCCTGTCGGGGGCTTCAGAGAACCAGGGTTTTGTTCCTTGCTGAAGTGTCTGTGCTGGGTGGGAGGGGGAGGAAAAAAAAGGGAGAAAAAGAAATATATTAAGGGGGGGGGGGGAAATCAATAAGTGGCTCGTACTTCTTGCCACAAGCCCATATGGAAGTAATCAAGCACAAGGGCGGCAGCTGGGGCCAATAACAGTCACCTGCAGTTGAGGGACATGGGGGTTTCGGATGGGTTTTTAATGCTAATTTCCTGGAGGAACAATGCGGGCGCGGCAGCCGAGGCGGGATGAATAGGGCCCGGCGGGAACAATGGCTGCACCTGGCGCCGGGAGCAGCGGCACGGAGCCGCGGCACATCTGCTGCGCGCAGCCCCCGCAGCCCCGGCTCCAGCGCACGGGGCCGCTCGCTGCAACAGGTTGAGAGGGGCTGCGGCTCTGCCACCGCTGCCCCTGCCTGCGGGAGAGCCCAAGGATGGGCCTCGGAGCTCCTGAGGGCTGCTGGGCGCTGCAGAGGGGCTGCTTCATCAGGGGCTGTCGTGACCGGGCAAGGGTGATGGGTTTGGACTGGAACGGGTGAAGTTCAGGTTAGAGCTAAGGGGGAAGTTCTTTACTGTGAGGGTGCTGAGGCGCTGGCACAGGGTGCTCAGAGAAGCGGTGGTTGCCCCATCCCTGGCAGTGTTCTTGGGTGACATGGTTTAGTGTTTAGGTATCCATGCCCATGGCGGGGGAGTGGAACTGGATGATCTTAAGGTCCTTTCCAACCCTAGCCAGTCTATGATTCTATGATTCTTAGGCTGGTTTTGGTGAAAGAGATGCCTTTGAAAGGGATAGATATGCAGCATCCCACCGTCGGGTTCTGGCAGCCTGTTGCTGGAAGGAAAACTGACTCTTGGCTTTGCAGTTTCCGTAGGACTGCAGAGCAAGAGAGCAGATCTGCAACAGTCCTGGTTCTACCTGCGAGTGTCCTCCTTCAACAGCACGAATCCTGTTACAGTCATGAAGGACTGGACTCCTGCACGGGAGCACACCAAGGAAATTCAATACACATTATTGTAAATCCTTAAGTTTGCCTTGCAAAAACACCACTGCCCTGCCCAGTAAAAGGCATGATTGTTACACTTCAAAACGCTTTGAAATGACTCTCGCCCATTCAGACAGGAGCCACCAACACACAAAGCACCGCTAAGGTCAAGGCCCTGCCTTGGAAAATTGCTTGCAGACCCAGGAACTGAACCCAGAGCCCTTCGTGCTGCACTTCAGCTGCAGGACCATCACTCATCAGTGCTTCCTGGCTTCTCTCTTGCCCTAAACAAAGGTTTTTCCAGCCTTTCCCTGAATGCTGCATGAATTAAGACAGTCCCCATCATAAAAATAGAAGTTGCCCAAGCTTCCAGAGACCTGCAGTGATGCTGCCCCCAGGGACTGCTCTGGAGTGTCTGTCAAAACACATTTCATACCTAGCTTCCAACAAGCAGTCAGATATGGAAGCAGTCACTAGATGCTAGGATAAAGGCACGCTTATGATCTAGCCCAGAACCAGTATAGATAAGCCAGCTCTTACTATGGGAAAATGACCCAACAGGCAACAGATTACAACCATCTCCCGTTCGGGTTTAAGAACCAGCCTGCGTTGCCTTAAATCTGCTACATATGCCCCAGTCCTCAAATGACTTCCTTCAGCTCTCCAGCACCACTATAAACATCGCGCATACACGTCAAACAAACCCGGTGCTTTAGCCAAACCCTAAAAAAGCCAGAGCTGGAAAAAACAAGAGGCCACCTGGCTCCCCCATCCCAGCGAGAGCCGTGGGAGCGCGCTGCCTCCTGCACGCTGCTGCTTCCTGGGTCAGTTCTGGGACCAAAGAGCTGGTTGCCCTGAATGCAGCTCCTGAAACGCTCTTTCCTGCTGTCCCCCCTCCAGCGCTCACCTCCACAAGCCAATCTCCACTGCGAGCAATGTGTGACAAAGCTCTGTAAAGCAGCGGTCAAACACTGAGGGACTCCCAGTCATCTGACAGACAAGGCAGCAGCAGAAGCGAAACCCTGCTCTCTGGGGGACACTGGTCCTGCAAGAGCAAGAGGAGTAAAACAGAAGGGAAAGAAGCCAAGAGCCTGCTCCATGTTCACATGAGCAAAGCTCCCTTGGCTTCTGGCTTGAGCAGGTTGAAACGAGCCTCTGCAAAACCCAGCACATTCAACTTACAAAAATAGCAGCAGCGCCTTGGAAGTGAGCAGGGGCCGTGGCTCCAGGCCCCGGGCAGAGCAGAACCTGACTTGGCAGCACCCGTTTGGCCTTTTCACTAATAAATGGAGTTTCTGCTCTTTTCCCCGGGGATCCCCTGTGTAACAGACTTGTCAGATTAACGACTGATTCTCCTGGCCTTCAGCGACTCTGCTCCTTCCTCAGACCCTTCAAATCCTTCACTTGGCTTCCCGCACTTTCCTGCTGGCAGGGTTTGCTCACACTGTCTGTGCTGTACCCCTTCTATTGGTTCTTACACCGCAGTCTCTTAGTTTTGCATAGTTGTAGGTTTCTCTACAACAGAGCCCCATCCCTGGCACTGTTCAAGGCCGGGTTGGATGGGGCTTGGAGCATCCTGCTCTAGTGGAAGGTGTCCCTGCACGTGGCAGGGGGGCGAGGATCTTTAAGGTCCCTTCCAACACAAACCAGTCTGATTCCCTTCCCCAAACACAACCACCCCTCTCACCTGAGCACCAGCAAGTCAGGCACACCGAATCCTGTCAAAAAAGAGGGAAACCTGAGAAGAAAACCCAGTTTCCCACAGGGCTTAAGCAAGACACTGAAAATCAGCTATTTCACGTCCAAACCTTGCTGCCCTGATGCCGGCAAAACTTCCGTCTGCTGCCTCAGAGCCCAACCTGCACGGAGACAACGGGAGCAGATGCTCCAACATGCGGCGTTCCCAAATTCAGGAAGTCTTTGGGAGAGCTGCACCGAGGATCACAGCTCTCTGCTTTCAGAGATGCTCACCCTCCGTGCAGCTTGGCTGGAGGTGTGCTGGGTTTCATTCCTCCTTTGTGAGACAGAGCTGCAGAGCATCAGTTAGCACACACTCCTCCTGCCTCCTCTCGGGGCTGTGAGGGATGCTCGGGAGGCGTTTGGCATGCTTTAGAACCAGACCTTCCAGAGCTGATTTTTAAAGCCTGCACCCAAATGCTTGTGTGCTGCAAGAGAAGGGAAACCTGAAGGTGGCACATGCAGGGGCTGAGCCAGAGGAGCACGGAGCTGAGCTGCAGCCCACGGCCAGGCTGCACTGCGTTCTCCCTGGGGAATCCCTGTCACTTGGCACAGTGAGAACTAACCCGGGCAAAGCAACAGCAAAGTGCCCCAAAAAGAATCACCCTGCACCAGCCTAGCAAACACTCCTCTCCCTTTTCCCAGCCTGAGAGCAAGCAATCCTCAACCACATTTCAGCTCCCCAAACTTTGAGTGCTGATTTTGGGGCATCTCCCATGGCAGGGTTTCTCCAGCACATACAGTGGGCTGTGAGTACCACCACATAGGAACCAAGGGCTGAAAGGGGGAGAAAAAGCCAGTAAAATCCCAGAGAGCCAGGCAGCAGCTCAGCAAACATGCAACAGAGGGATCCCTACAAGAGGGATCCCTACAACAAGCCACCCCTGAGACTGGAGGAGCAATCTGAGCCACTGAACCTTCCCAAAAATACCAGGGGACGGGGGATGTGCAGGTTTAAAATGCACATGAGGATCAGGAGATTATAATGGAATAAGTGAACATACAGCAGCCTGCATCCCGACAGTGGAAATATATAGGGCAGGGAAGTCTGTTCCAGTAGCACAAAATTGATCCATGAGATTTAGATGCTGGTAGCATCAGTTGCTGCTCAAGGAGCGCAAAGACAAAAAAGGGAGCAGCAGCCTCTGCCACAATGCAGAGGAGCACAGAAAACACAGAGAACATTAAGGAAATTGGGATCCGATGGAAGCAATCCACCTCTGCAGATTCCACACACACACACACACACACACACACACACACACACCAGCTTCACTATCAGCAGGCAGAAATGAGAGTAAGGCTCGGTACAGCAGAGAAACGGGTTCTGCTAAAACGCACAAGCCCCTTCCTGCTTTCTCCCATTTCCCCGGCACACACTGAATCTGCACACGGGGGGGGGGTGGGGGGTGTGAGAAAATACAAATGAGGAAAAAATAATAATCACCATTCCATAGCAACACAGAGGAGCTGTAACGCAGCTCCCCTCCGAGAGAGTTGAGGGTTTTTTTCAGCTGCAGAATCCACGCATGCCGCCGGCTCCTCTATTGAAGTTTCCCCCGGCAGAGCCACTGCAGAGGACGGGAGGCAGGGATGGGAGGCTCCCACCCTCTCCCTCTACCTGTGCTCAAGGTTGAGGCTCTCCCTGGACCACCAGCAAAACCCACGTTGCTGTTCAAGGCTCCTCGTCAGCGGCTCAGCATCCCCCCACCCCTGAGCATCCCCCACTGAGCCTTACCCAGTCCCCTTTAACAACAGACCCCTCTCTGCTTACCCTACACAGCGAGGCTGCAAGGATCCAGCTGCTGGTGGATACACCTATTTTCTTTGAAAAATAAAGCAAAAGGGCTCTTCCTCCTTCTCCTCCTCCTCCACTCGTGATCTCTGAGCGCAGCCGGAGCCCAGCCTGCCTTCTCCTTTCATTAGCTGGACATGTGTCAGGTCCCGCACATCTGCGATTTCTCACTGCCTGGAGCCGCCTGTCCGATTCCAGGGAAACACAGATGGATCCCAGATGGGAAGGTCCTGCCAAACAGACCAGCTATCCACCTTGCCAGAATACCCAGCTTAGAGGCACACACCCTGGGCTCCCTGCCTGCTCCCTGCCTGCGCCGCTGCTGCCAGGCTGCTCGCCAGCTGATGTCACCAAGCACACACCTACCAGCGCCTCGCAGCCCGCCTGACATTAACTTGTTAAATACATGGGATTTGTTTATGGCCGGCAATAACAGCGAGGGGAAAGGTGGGGTTCACCAGCACGGGTCATCCCCAAACCCACTCTGCCTTGACACAGCGCTGGGTGCAACCCAGCCCTCGATTCTGAAACATGGATGAGCTGTTGGCCAAAGGAGGGAATTAATCCTGCGAAGGTTTCCCCCACGCACATCAATCTTCACTGTAAAACTCCCCTCCAAGCCCCAGCGCCAGAGTTTGTGGCGCTGGAAAGCTGGCATGTGTTCGCAATTAGAAGCAACAACAAGATAACAAGATACTGATGTTGTGAGGGTACCAAAGGAGGACCCGAAATTCAAAAGAAGAGCAATTAAATGTGTAACATATTACTGGGAGCGAAGAGGAAGTGTTCAAGGAAAACCTAAGTCTGAACTGGTTTATACAGCGAGTAAAGGCCACCAGGGACCTCACAGCAGCGAGGGAGGCTCAGGACACAAACCCACTGGACACAGGCACATCTGACCATCCTCCCCCTCCCATTAACACCCAGCCCTGCCACCTACAACCCCCTGGTCATTCTGAATAGCTGCTCCCCGACGTGCAGCGTGAACAACAAGTATTAACTGGAAACCCCAGACTAATCCCATCAGCCCAGCACCATTCACCACAAGGCGGGTGCTGGGGAAACAGGGATTTACCCAGCGGCATCCCTGGCCATGCAGATGGGGGTCCCTGGCTGGGACTGCCTTAGAAAACAGGCTATTCCCACAGGGACTGCCCAAACCACCCTCCAGGCTCCCACAGAACCCAAGGAGGAGAAGCAACATTTGCCCTCTGTCTGCTTGCAGACCCTGCACAGGCACAGAGCTCAGGAGAGATTCACTGCTCCAGCCTGTATATTGAGGCCTCAATATAACTCTTTCCAAATCACCTCTCTCTTCAGCTACTTTCTGTGAACCAGAGACAGTGAAAACCTCCTGTGGCCCGAGCTGAAGGATGCTGATGCTTCAAAACCCCCCAAAATCACACAAGCTGATCTCCACTGTTGGTGTACAAGTGATGGTCCATTTACTAACTCACAGACAGCAAAATCCCTCTTTTTATGGCATTCCCAATGCTCTGGTAGGTGACTGCTAACTGCCAAGCCATGTCCATAAACCCACCATAACTACCGTCCCCCGGCATCCCACTCAGCCCTCCACCCCTGCTTCTCTGCCTCTTACTCCTAATGAGTTTATGGTACCTCTGCTTCCCTTTAGGAAGGGAAAAGACTGTAAAGGGAGGGGGAAAATAAAAGTGCTTTAAAGGAAGTATTAAAAAGCATTCTAGAAGCAGGCATGGCATGCATTCATGAGCACATGGGCCACCATCGCCTCCCCCCAGCGCAGGCAGGATGCTGGATGGTAACTGGGGGGAGGCACTGGGGTAGGAGACATTCAGTTGTAGGAGCACATGCAGCTCCTGCAGCCTAGGCTGGGTGAGAACCTTGCTCTGAGAAGGGCAGGATTCACAGCTACCCTCCCACCTCCAAACCTCAGTGAAGAGCCCCAGTTTCACACACTGCACTTCAAACAAGACCCATCCCAGGCAAGTCTCAGCACATGGATACTTGGAGCACCTTGTGGAGCGATGCTGCGGCTGGGAGCAGGCAGATTCTGCTCCTTCCTGCACCTCAGGCCCTGCTGGCAGGGCTGCTGGCAAAGCCCATCAGTAAAACAGTTCAGCTCAGTTCAGCTCGAGGGGGCTTCTGACACTTTTGATGGAGGTTACGCAAAATGCTGCAGCTTTTGAGATTTCATAAGCTTGAGATGGAAAAATCATCTCTGGATTACACAGACAATGGGAGACAAACCCCAGCAGCTCCACGAGCACCACAATTAATGAAGTTATTTTCCTATGGACTGGTTTGTGCCTAGGCACCTCGCACTGTGCGGTCCCCAACAGGAGCCTTCCCCAGCCACGGCCAAGCCAAGAGTGGTGTCTCTCATGTGGATTCTCTGATGTCTTGCAAGCGGAGAGCTCATGTTGCAGCTTTGCTTCCAGTGGAGATGTCACCAGGCAGATGGACACAGCCTTGGGCTTAAGGCATTAAGCATTCAGCATCAGGCACTGCTGTTCCCTGCCCCAGCATCACCAAACCAGCCTGAAACCAGGCAGTGAATTCAAAAGCTGAGCACAGAAAGGAGTGGGATGCTGTGTGGCCAAGAGAAGATGCAGCCTGGGAGCTGCCAGGTCTCTGGGTTGAAGCCATCAGAGAAAGCCCTCTTACAGGACACATAGATAGCCTGAGATTTGGGGGTTTATCTGAACTAGGTAACCAGCCCTACGTGTTCCCTCTCCTTCTTTTTAAATCCTGTTTTAGCTTAAGGACCTCAACAGCTTGTAAATGTTTCACTTTGCACAAACAAAAGCTGTCCCTAGATATGACAATGGGTTGTAACTCCCATTTGTCAAACCATGGCCAGATAAATCTGCTCCCTGTTTTTACAACCTGAAACGTCAAAACGTCAGGCCACTGAGTATCTGCAGTTTAATCACAATGATGTGACTTTATCGACCTTTACAAAACTGCACACTTTTTGCCATGGTGTCCATAGGCCCATGTCTACCTACACACATAGGCCAATGTCTACCAAACTCCCAACATCCTCAGGAAGGAAATCCCCACTTCTGGCTAGAGGGGCAGCAATATGCCAGACCTCATGGCTCACCTTGTAGTAAGGAAGATGCATGTGTGGTTTGGGGCTCTCAAGGCACAAAACCACCTAGGTGGGGATACCTGGGTGCTCTTGGGTAGCAGCCAAACTGCCTTTGAAAGGGTTGTGGATTGTATCTTAAACATGAGCCCTATGTCTAAGCTCACCCAAACCATGACCCATCCCTAAGCTCATCACTGGCAGAGGCCCATGGGGCTGCAAGCGAGCCAGGAGAAAGCCCCTGGCACATCCATGTCCTGCTCAGCCACTGCTTTTGCAAACAGAGCAGAGGGAAGTACAGGCAACACACTAATAGAAGACACCAAGATGCAACATCTACCAACCTCCAGCAGCACCTCGACACAACCGAGAGGCCAGCCTGCTCCCCAGATATGTATTAAGATAGGTTTTGTAACCCAGACATGGCCACTAGGGTGGAAGGAAGGAGGACTGCAGGCAGCATGGGGCAAAGTGCTTTCCCTGGCTCACTGCATTAATCTGCTTCTGCTTTCTTCTCCTGGGAATGTTCCATGGAAAGAACGATGCAAACGAAGTTTGAACACTGGGAGCTATTGATACCTGCTGCTGAGTGTGGTTTCTGAGGAATGAGAGGCAATCTGAAGAATTTTTCCAGTTTCCAGTGGAATTTTTATGCCTATCACAGCCCACGGCCACAGCAAGCACAAGAGACCTGGACCCCTTCTGATTCCTCTGCTGTTCCACCTATAGTTCGTGACATGCCACAGCTTTATTTTTGTGCCTGTTGGGTTCTTACCTCAGAAAGAAGCTTCCCTCGTATTCACAGCAGCTGTGGAAGGCTTTGCTTTTTTAAGCTGACCACTTTCCATTGCACAGAAGAATAAATCCAAATGCACCAAGGCAGCCAAAGCCATTTATCAGGCTAAGTGGAAACCATAAATTCATGCTAACTGGAATCTGATGGAAACCAATTGGGATCCTCCTCCTCCTCCAGGCTCAGGTCTGGCAGGAAAGTCAAACATTTTATTGCCTTCTTTATGCCTTACTTACAAGTCAGTGGAGCCAAGAAGGGGCTGCTCCCTTTGAAGCCACACTGCTGGGGTTGCAGGGCAGGCTCATTGACTTGAGCTCAAGCTCAGCTGACAGAGGCAGGCACCCACCCCCCTAAAGGGAGCTTAAACCTCTCCATTCCTGGCAAATTTATCACATTTAACAAACATCCTCTTTTCAATACAGCCATGATTTAAGTTAGCACATGGCAGATAATGGTAACAAGCTTAATTTGTCAAGTAAATCTAATCACATTGCCTCCTGAAGGAGGAGGAGTGCTTGGCTTTTGTACCATTGCAGTCCTGCCCAGGGAGGGGGGAAATGTATTAAAAGCTGGTCTTAACTGAGCTGCCAGAACTTACACCCAGAAAAACTAGGATCAGACATTGCACTGGGAGCAAAGGTGCAACAAGGAATTAAGCACAACCTAAAGAAACTACTGAAACTTTATGTCTGGCCATTGATTTGGGACTGGGGGGGGGATGACAACACCTAAGCAAAACTGACCTTATTCCTGCTGTATGAGTGCATACGTAAAG
The DNA here is from genome assembly GCA_002631895.1 of Agapornis roseicollis. Lineage (NCBI taxonomy): Eukaryota > Metazoa > Chordata > Aves > Psittaciformes > Psittacidae > Agapornis > Agapornis roseicollis. The sequence continues at coordinate 28,706 of NDXB01019297.1, forward strand.
AAAAACCACCCAGGTACGGATATCCTGTCAAAAAATCCCCTCCAAGACAACAAATCAATTCCTAAACCTAACACCCTTGCTGTGATGAAAGGTCCAAGCCTTTGTAACTGCCATGGGTATATAAACCAAATCCAGAAAGGGGGGAAAAAGTGAGTAATCCTGTTTGGAGAGCCCAAAGCCCAGCCTGCAGAGGATTAAGCCCAGTCCAACAGCTCTGCAGCCTGACAATATCCTCCAGGTCAACAGCAGTGCTGTCTGATGACAGAGTTTGTTCCAATGCACGCACCCACTCGCCTCCAGTTGTAGTTTCAGGCACGCTTATCTTTCCCAGCCCAATACCCAGGTGGAATCAGGACCATTCCTGGCTTTGGAAGTAGAGCTGATGGAGTCTCTGCTGCAGCTGACTTGGACACCTCCCTGCTGCTTCAGAAAACCCAGTTACCTGCCTACAGCTGATATTTCTGCCCCAGTCCTTACAGGGCCAGACCCTTTAGCACGTGCTTATGGTGCAGACAAGCTCTGGAAGCAGAAATCCTCCCTTCTGCAGGTGAGATGATGTGCTTTGAGAGCTGTGTTCTGGGTCAGACACTATTGTGGCCCCCCAGTGCTCTGCGCACCTGCCTGTGAAAGATCATTGACAATTAAGAAAGCACATGTTAAAGCTTATCAAAGCAGGACTTGTCAGCAGAACTTTGCCTACAAGAAACCTGCAGAGGGGCTTGGGACAATTCCCCTGTAGGGACAGGCCAAGGGCAATGGCTTGAACCTGCCAGAACAGGGGAGACTGAGCTGAGCTCTGAGGCAGAAGCTGTTCCCTGTGAGGGTGCTGAGGCGCTGGCACAGGGTGATGGCCCAGAGAAGCTGTGGCTGCCCCATCCCTGGCAGTGCTCAAGGCCAGGTTGGACACAGGGGCTTGGAGCAAGCTGCTCCAGTGGAAGGGGTCCCTGCCTGTGGCAGGGGTTGGAGCTGGAGGAGCTTTAAGGTCCTTCCAAACCAAACCATGCCGGGGTTCTATGAACCTGTGGTTCTGGTCTCGTCCCAGAAAGAACAGCATCTGCAATCAAAACTGGGAGTGATAAAATGCCTGTGATGGATCCCCAGCCCCTTCCCTACAGCAGGGCCATTACTCCTCAGCTCACTTCCTGCACCACCCTCAAATGGTGACTTCCCTCCTGCAGGCTGTGGCTTTTCCCCTGGTAACAGCTTTACCTTTTTTATACGGGGACTGTTAAAGGAAGCCTTTTCTCCACCTCATCCTGAGCTTCCCTCCCCTCCAGTCCCTGAGACTGCAGCATCCAGGAGTGCTCTTGGGTGCTGGTACCTCCTGTCATTGCTGAGCCACGACCTGGCATCACATGGCTAAAGGAAGGTTATTTCCTCATTCATTATTTGTCACTAAGCTGGCACCTTCATTCAAAACATCCAAATTTCTCACCCAAACTACAGCCTCTCATTAAGACGCTTCAATCAAACCTCAGTCAGTTTGTTCCTTTGACCCAGTAAACCCACCAGTCCAGGACTTGAAGCACAGCTTTCCAGTCAGTGCTAAACCTGAACAGGATTCCCTTCCCTCCAGCCCCTCCAAACAACCAAACCTCCCGTTTTAAATGGGTTACGTGTGTGGGTTAGTTCTATTTTCCCAAACGTTTTCCTTCGCAAAGCCCACCCTTGCTGGCTCCTGCTGCCAGCAGCCTTTTGGACCTAAGAAACGGTGGGTCCGAGGCAAGGACAAGCAAAGAGAGAAAGCAGCGCAGCCCCTTGCGCCTGGCCCGGCATTCCAGGGCTGCGCTCCCGGCTCCACCAAGTCTGCTGCAGGAGCACTGCTGGGAGCGATTAGTTTGCAGCAGCAGCACCAGCGCGGCCACCCAGGCGCAGGCAGGCCGAGAGGCTCCGCTGACACGGGGCCATGTGCCCGCCAGCCAGGAGGGAGCGAGAGGAGAGCGGGGACTAGATACTGGCCCGTAGTGTCCCACACACCCGGCCACTCATAGGTGTCCAACCTGGGGGAAAATCGCTTGGTCTCCCCATATCGTTGTCTAATGCTAGACAAGACCCAAACCTGATTCTGCTTAACTCTTGGGATTAGACAAAATGGTCGTGGGTGGAACACAGCGTGTGTGTGTGCCACCATGCTGATCCCTATCACAATCAGCAGGCAGGTCCCAAGGGTACCCAAAGGCCATTTAAACCCTTCAGAACCCTCAAATGATGCTGCTGTGCTTGTCGCTGGGATGTCTGCGCTGTCCGTTACAGCCGAGGTTTGGGTAGCGGCTGTACTTGTTGCTTTACTCTCAGATACAGGGATATTTTTTCCCTTTTTAAGGTGCTGGATAATATTGTACGAGGCCCTGTAAGCACAGGCCAAGCCCCAGCACGTTGCCATGATTTGTCCGTCTCTGTTATGGCGGGGCTCAGGCCGGAGCTCACCCCTGCCCAGGGTTAGTGAATGGGATGCTGATGGAGAATTCAGCCTCCATCCGGATCTTCCTTTTAGCCTGCCTGTTGCTCCTCGTTTCCATGTCCTGTATCCGCTTCCCCCTTTCTATATCCTTCTTCCCTTTCTGCTACCATGCTTAATTTTGCCTTACTTCTGCTTCCACCATCTCCCAGCCCCTCATGTGTCTCCACTTCCCTGATAGCACAGAGAAGCCCCAGCATTCCCAACAGCTGATCCTGAAGATCAGCATGCTCATAACCCAACCCACAAAAGCTCAGAGCATCCACTGAGCTCAGCCACCTAGAATCACAGAATCAACCAGGCTAGAAAAGCCCTTTGAGCTCATCAAGGCCAACCCTTACCCCAGCACTGCCAAGGCCACCACTGCCCCATGGCACTGAGGCCTCCTCTCCACAGTGTGTGAACCCCTGCAGGGCCAGTGACTGCAGCCCTGCCCTGGGCAGCCTGTTCCAATGCCTGAGCACCCTGTGGGCAAGGAATTGTTCCTCAGCTCCATCTAAACCTGCCCTGGTGCAGCTTGAGGCTGGTTCCTCTTGTCACATCCCTTGTTCCTTGGGAGCAGAGCCCAGCCCCTTCTGGCTCCATCCTCCTGCCTGGCTGACAAGCCTCAAAACCCACATGGAATGAGGACCCACATGGCTGTTCTCCATGTGCTGCTGCTGCTGCTGCTTCTCCCAGCGAGCTATGACCATATTGTCTTGGTGCTGGGAGACCTGAGGTAAAACAAGGGAGAGAGAGGAGCCCCCAGCTCACCCATGGGATGAGCCTCATGAGTTGCTGCTGCTGCATGAAATGCAGAAGAGTGAAGCTTTAGGCATGAAAGGGAAAACCCAACAACTCGGGTGGGTTGTGCATCCCACCAGATCTCTTGGAGGTAGAAGTAACAGCAGGATTAAGTGACAGGGGTGGTAACGTGCAAAGTCTTCTAACAGCTGCCAGAATTTGGTGTGCTCTGTATCCAAAAATGTCTGTTTTGGATTTAGGATAGAGTTAACTCCCTGAAATGAAGGATTGGATCTGTGGTGGGAGAGGCAGGGAGAAAGGAAAGGAGAAAACAAGCAATGAGGCATCATTTGCAAGTCATTAGGGCTTCGTGATTCTCCAACCGGCTTCTATTAGGACTGCATCTGTATTTGGGTGCATAAAGGGGGAAAAAATAAAGGGAAAAACTCGTTTCCAAAGGTGAGGAGCAAGCAGCAAGATTGCCCCTGGGCCTCTGTGCTTTCACTGCCCCTGGGGTGCTCAGATGCAGCTCAGGGAGGACCAGGCACAGTGAACAAGGACCTGATCTTTTATTACCTTCCTCCCCTGTCGGAAGCGGAGCCTATTTGCAGATTTACAGCTCTTCTCAACAGGAAGTTCATGTTTACAAGTTTCCAGGGAAAGAAAAGGCAGCATTCCTGTCCTATGCGATAGCTTGGTGGGACGCCGGCTCACGTGGGAGTTCTCGCATTGGTATGTTAGACAGGAATGAGTCTGAGGCATGTAAAAGCATCCAGACAAAAAGTTAAAGCTATGAAAAACTGCAAAGGCCAGAAGGACCACAGTAATCCAGCAATTTGGTGGAAAATACACAGCAAGGCAGCACGGCCACGTCTGGAAAAAGATTTGTGCAGCATCTGGGATTCACACTTCAAAGGGACAGAAGAATTTTAAGAGCATGAAAAGCTATATTCAGGCACCAACATGAATTTTTCTCCTCTGCTCCAAATCTCTGGTCATTCCCATTACACTGTTCCTCCGAGGGGCAGCAGCCAAGCTCAGCTCCCAGTCACACCAGGGTGGCCCCATCCCTCCCAGCAAGCGCACACATGGGACCATAGTGCTGTCTGGTGGTGCTGCTGGATCCACTGGCACCCACCAGGATCCATCCTCCCCCTTGAGCTCAACCCCCGATCAAGCCCTATCCTCTCTGCAGCCACCAGTGACCAGACAGGTTGAGCAATGGGGAAACCACAGCCCATAACCAGAAAGCAGAGACAGGCTCAGGCAAGCTGGAGGCAGAAACAGCCCCATCCTGTGAAACCCGGATTTAAAACCTTCCCCTTCCATATGGTTACTAAAACCACCAAAACTAAACACAAAACCCAACCCTCTTTCAAAACTTACACAAACCAAGGAGTCATCAGGACAACCAAAGGTCAAGCAGCCAGTGCTCTACCAGGATGCCAAAGCACCATGTTCACAGCAGCAAACATTTACTGAGGCCCCGTTGTACAGTTTAGTCAATACAATTACAGGGCACCGAGGGTGGTTTCTGATCCCTGAGCACACACTGGTCCCAGGGAAAGTTTCTGTCGTGACAAATGACCATTTTCCAACAGAAGAATGATTCAAGCAGAAGGTTCATCTGAGACAAACTCATTCAACAGAACGCAACAGGTACAGAAAACCAAGTCTCAAAGAGACAGCTACTTCCTCCCTAGAGAAACAGCAGGAGAAAACCAGGCTGACAAAGCACACGGGGCACCCACCCTTGAAACCCTCTAGGATTTAACATGCTTGACAACGAACTCAGCTAGAGAGGAAGCTGTAACTGCTGGAGGCACCACGTTCCTCCAGCCCCACCACTTTCAGCCATCAATGCCCCCAGCACAGATTTGGGTGACTCACCTCATCCAGAGGTTCACATCTCCACTTGCTCCTTGGGCATCTAAGCTCTTTCCAGCAGCAATACGAATTAAATTCCCAGTGGAGTCAGAGGGATGGGAGGAAGGAGTCATGCAAAGTTCCTAAAACTTGTTTTTCCAATATAAGTGCTTAGGAGAAAACCATTATCAAGCAGCTTCCTGCCCTGGAGGCAAGCATTTTACATCCACTTGACGCCATCCCTACAGAAGGGGACAGGAGTTATCACATTCCTTATCATTTCTGTGCATCAGAAAGGGAGGCCTGATTGTCCCTGCTCCTTGTGGCAGTGGAGTGAGTGCTCACTTCATGCATGCTCAGCACCCCTGCCCCTGCCTGCTCCCGCTGACCTGGTGGGAAATAACACTGCAAAGCACTTGAGACAGTTCAAAGAGATTTTTCAATGGACTGAAAAGAGCATCACATCAAAGCAGTCAGATGTCTTCCACCCCCCCCCACCGGACCTACGTGTTCAGANCACTTGAGACAGTTAAAGAGATTTTTCAATGGGACTGAAAAGAGCATCACATCAAAGCAGTCAGATGTCTTCCACCCCCCCCCACCGGACCTACGTGTTCAGACAACTGTCAAGACTAGGAAGTCAAATGTCTGTATGTTGAATTAACATGAACACGGGGAAGAAGGAGAGGCCACCAATTACCTTCAACCCAAACCTCAGATTTACCGAGCATGAAACTCCAACAGCTGTCAAAATCTTGATTTCCTACACCATGAGTTACAAAAATCCCCAGTCTCAGTGGAAAGAGACATCTTCATTTCAAAAAGTAATAATAAAAACCTGCAGCAAGAGATGAACAAGAGAGATCTGTCAGCAAAGCTCCTCCAAAGCGGGGCTGGATTTGATGGCACAGGAGGTTACAAGGCAGCGCTCTGGAAAGAGCTGATTTGATTTGGCTGTTTTGCTACTGGAAGAAGAAACAACAAACCACATCGAGCACACATTTAGCTCCTCTGCATTTCACTGCCTCAACACAGAGCTGAGGCCGGCGTGAAGCCGTGTGTATCCTGGTGATCCTGCCCAGGTGACCCAGCTCCACGTGGGGCTGCTCTAACCTTTCCCAGCTGTGTTTTGGTGATGGTCTGATGGTCTCCAGGTGCTGCTGCAGATGGAGCAGCTGCAGGGAGAGGCAGACACCTGCCTGCGGTGCAGGGGAGATCAGAGACAGCAGCTCCTGCCCTACTTCAGGCTACAGCAGTATTTGGGTTGTAAATGCTGTGTTTGGGGTTAATAACCTGGTGGCTCTGAGCCCAAGTCACTCAAAATGCTGCACGCTGAGGTTTGAGTTCAGGCTGGCTCATTTATGTACAGTTAATGTCCACAGCAGCTCTCCACTGACCAGCCCCACAAAAACTCTGAAGGTGTGGAAGGCATGAGTGACAGATACACACTGGTCCTGCTCAAAGCTTAGAGCACCATGAGATGCCCCAACCATCACAGAATCCCAGCTTGGTTTGAGTTGGAAGTGACCTTAAAGCTCCTCCAGCTCCAACCCCTGCCATGGGCAGGGATCCCTTCCACTGGAGCAGCTTGCTCCAAGCCCCTGTGTCCAACCTGGCCTTGAACACTGCCAGGGATGGGGCAGCCACAGCTTCTCTGGGCACCCTGTGCCAATGGCATCTCCAAGACTCCTTCTAGTATTGAACAGCCTCTTGTTGGTGAGAACCTTGGGCTTCTTACAACTAAACAGCAGCGTAACGCATCTACCTTACCAGCAGTGCTGCTTCAGCATTCCTTGCCACCTTTTTCCTGCCAGTCCTTGTTCAGTGATGACAATATTTCTATTAAGAACACAGGAATACGGAACCATGCAATTACAAACTGAAGAGACAGACACAAAATAATGATAAACCCACTTCCCGATAGGCTCCAAAGGTCTGGACACTGCAGCAGCAGGAAAAGAAGCTGTTTGTTAGAGTCAGCAGCGAGTTTTAGATGGCTTGAACCTCATTCAGAATCCCAGTCATATGGGAAAAAAAAGCTGTAAGATGGAATAAAGTTTTGGAAGAAAAGAGAGAACTTGAGGGCAAAATTTAGATCTTGCAGAGCCAAACTGCCAGGAATTGGTTCAGGAAGCCTGCAGGGGCAACTTGTGTTGACTACAGAAGATTCTTGTGCAAATGGAAAGGGTTTTGCTGCCTGCTTGTTTTGGCACACGGCAAAGCTGCAAACTCACCCCCAAGGTTCTCACCAACAACAGAGGCTGTTCAATACCAGAAGGAGTTTTGGAGATGCCACAGGCACAGGGTGATGGCCCAGAGAAGCTGTGGCTGCCCCATCCCTGGCAGTGCTCAAGGCCAGGTTGGACACAGGGGCTTGGAGCAAGCTGCTCCAGTGGCAGGGGTCCCTGCCTGTGGCAGGGGTTGGAGCTGGAGGAGCTCTAAGGTCCCTTCCAACCCAAACCAGTTTGTGGTGAATGAGAGGTGCTGGAGGTGCAGCCTACTAAAATTCTTCCGTGTTTTCAAGAGCCAAGCTCAATCAAAGCAGCATTTGTGAAAGCCCTTCCTGGATCCCATTTCCCAGCACCTGTATCCCCATGTCTCCTGGGCACTCAGCTTGCCCCTTGCCTTTGCTGTGCCACAGTACATCTCTGCCTGCAGAAGCTGACTATGACAATGGACTGTGGCTGTCTTCTTGACCCATGCAGAACAGCTAATCCAAGAGGGATAATCCAGTTTTAATGAGGGAACTATGAGAACTTTGATAATGTGTATGTTATAAAAGCCCTGCTAGAACATTCCTTAGTCTGTGGGACTGGATGATGGACTTCTAAACTGAAGTTTGTAAGCACCTGTCTCAAGCAGTGTAATGTAACAGGAGGCAAGAGAGCAGACCTGCTTGTTTGCAAGGCACCATAAACCTACAGCAGCACTGGAAGCACACTTCCTATGGCTACTGAGACCCGAGTGCCACCCCTCCAACAAAATGCCCCATCCTCTGCCTGCTGGAGGAGACAAGAGGACACCACAATCTCCAGCTCACCCAACTCCATCTCTCCAACTTATAGCACCCCTCCTGCAAGCCAAAAATGAGGCTGACCATGGATGGTGCAGCCAACCTGTCCCCAGGAAAGTGGACCAAACCCACCAGCTGATTTCATACAGACCAACAAAGAGCAGTGAGACAGCAGGAACTTCGTCAAAGCCAAACAGAGCTGCAGTTGAGCTGGTGACCTCCAAGCCTCTGCCAGGCTGGGAATCAGTGCCAGGTTTTGCATTATAATGAGACCATTTGAAAACAATTCCTCATTACAACTGAAGTGTAGAAATCCACTTTATGCTCATTGTACACACTTGTTTCTGACCTCACAAGACCCTGCTCCAGTACCAAAGCAGAACTCCATGAACTGACATTTCAACACTTTCTTTTACCCTCAAGTATAAACGTGCAACTGCTGAGGAAACGCAGTGCTGCTCCAACCTGACACAACCAGTCCTGTTGAGGGATCAGTCCTGGGCTCTATCACTGACTGGAATTACCACAGCCTTGCCAGCAGCTTAATGAGCTGGAAACTCAAGCTCCCACTGCCAGGATTTGTTTGTCAGGGTATAAACTATTTGGATGCCCCAAATATTTTGCTTCTGTGTTATAAAACAGGTGTGAAGAGGTGCTTCTCCATCCACAGAGCTGCTGCTCACGGAAGCACGGACATTTGGCCAGCAGCATCAGTGACAGATTTGAATTCCTGGCGTGCTGGATGTGCACAGGCAGAATCTGTCCATTGGCTCCTCCTTACCTCGGTTGTTCCTAGAATGGTTTGGGTTGGAAGGAACCTTAAAGCTCATCCGGTTCCAACCTGCTGCCGTGGACAGGGACACCTTCCACTGGAGCAGCTTGCTCCAAGCCCCGTTCAACCTGGCCTTGAGCACTGCCAGGGATGGAGAAGCCTTAGAGCAGCTTCAGCGCCTAAAGGGGCTGCAGGGAACCTGGAGAGGGGCTTGGGACAATTCCCCTGTAGGGACAGGCCAAGGGGAATGGCTTGAACCTGCCAGAACAGGGGAGCCTGAGCTGAGCTCTGAGGCAGAAGCTGTTCCCTGGGAGGGTGCTGAGGCGCTGGCACAGGGTGATGGCCCAGAGAAGCTGTGGCTGCCCCATCCCTGGCAGTGCTCAAGGCCAGGTTGGACACAGGGGCTTGGAGCAAGCTGCTCCAGTGGAAGGGGTCCCTGCCTGTGGCAGGGGTTGGAGCTGGAGGAGCTTTAAGATCCCTTCCAATACAAACCAGTTTGGGATTCTCCAGGACTTCCTAGGCTGCCTTACACCACCAAGAGCATCAGCAGGATAGCGAAGGTACGGTGCTGGTGGGAACTGAGGCAATCTTACTGACACATGCAAAAGGCAAAGCAGAGAACCTATGCCAACCAAACTATCTTGTATGGTATCTGTGAGACTGAAGGCAGGAATTTCTGCATAAGATCCTGGTCTCTGATGCTCAACTGTCCATACACCATCACAGGAGTCATCAGCACTGATGAAGGGTCAAGATGTGGTAAATGGTATTCAGGAGTGGCGACTGAGTCTACAAATGTTATTTTTGTGAGCATCTTTTACCGTAAGAAGATAACAAATTTCATTCCATTTAACTTTATTTCAAGCATAGCCTAAATTAGAGGTACAGGGCTTGAGGGAAACTGCTGTAATTATTAAATGGGAAATAAAACCTGCTGAACACAGTTGCTGCAGTGACTGAAGCCTCAACGTTTAACTAGAACTGGTAACAGCCAAATGAAGAACCATCTCAAAACACCCTGCCCAGCGGTTTGTGTGCTTTGGTAGTTCTTTACCCATTCACATGCACAAAGAGGGTTTATTTTTCCTCTTCCTAAAATCAATGCTACCCAGGGTAAGAAATCAGTTTGTTCAATGAGACAAGTATATTGAAGAAGAAAAAGGAGGAAAAGCGTGAACACTGTCAGAGCACTGTGGTGGAAAACTACAGCAAGGCCAAGCAGGTGCTGTCAGATACAGGCAGCAGGGATGGTGATGCTAAAGTCAAGGCTCCCTGTGTACACCTTTCCTTTCTCTGTACAGCTTCACAGGTGAGGGGTGCCTTAGCTGGAGAAATGGGAGGCAGGGATGACAGCAGAGACCATGTTAAGGAGCTGTTCGTGCCTCTGCTTCTCCATCACACAGCCCCGAGCAGCACAGCCCCAGCTCTGTGAAGGACCTGGGGATGCCCTCCCAGATCTGCTAAAATAATTTGCTTCATGGTTGCCACAGATTTGCCACGTATTTTTTTCTGGGAAGGATCCTTAAGTTTGCTGCCTTTTCTCTCCATCTCTAAGCAGATCTCCTGGCAAAAAACATCAGTCCTGAAAAGTGGATGGCTTCACATGAGGAGATCTACAACTTCCATCTATGAAGGGGAAGAAGAAAGGAGTATGGAATGCTTAGAAAGATAGAAACCTGGATGCATCAGCTTGTTCATGCATCCAGCCGTGGCAGAAGCACTGACACACTTAAGTATGTGCCCATGCTCAGACAGGAGGTAGATGTTTAGGCTGACACAAGTGATCTCAAGCTTGGCTTGAAGGTTTTTCAGTGCTTCCTGCTCTGTGACAGTTCAGGAGAGGGAATGCACTGAAAGAACATTCCTGAGGATGAGTTTCTCAGCACAGCATCAAGTACGGCATGTATCATCACCATGGGAAGGTGCTCCATCAGCATCTGGAGTGTGAAGAGGGAAGCAAACAGCAGAAGGAAAGCAAAGCACTAGAAAGAATTTCTGGCTGGAATTTGCTGCTTTCAATCCTCATGTGAACACGGGCTGTGTGCTGCAGAACACCATGCTCACACCGCGGAAGCAAAATGGGCACAAGGCTTCCATCCAACTTGGGTTTAATGGCAGAGAAGATAGATCCGCTCTTTAAGAAGAATCCCAGTTGTTGATGTCTATTTTGTCTGGCGATGGAGCGCAGCATTCCTCCTTCCTTCTTGCCAACAGTGCTGGAAGTACGGTGTACTTTAAAGTAATTACAGTAGCTCATCCCGGAAATGGCTGCATTTCAAACTAGGCAGGAGACGCACAAGTGGGGAGTGCTTCCCTGAGGAAGGTTTAACCTGCTTCAGACCTCGGGATGAAAAGATGCTCTCCCAAACAAACCATCACTGTTTGCTTCCTATGCCTGTCCAGTTTGCCTCCCTTTAGCCTACCTAACCTTGCCAGCAGCTCCATGCTGGCAAATCCAAGGACGCACAACCCCAGCACGGCAGCCATGGGCAGGAGCTGCCTTCCTACGACGGCTTGATCCAGGCTTTTTCTTGTTGAGCTGATGTCTTTCTGACTCCTCAGGAAAACTGGCTAGCGTTTGGCTGTGCCAACCTGTACCCCTCTAAATCCACAGCCTGGGTTCTGCAGCAGGCCTGGACGTGTTCAATGCTCTGATTATTGGGAGAACAGCCACAATTATCCAAATAAAACTATTACTATATTGGTCCTTAGATCATAAATAGAACTTAATGGATTTTATTACATCCCAGGAAGCGAGAGCTACAGAAGGAAAAGTATTGAGACGTGTGCATTGCTGCTACCTATCAATTTCTCCTCAACACTCAGCACTTAAGAAATACCCCAAGAAACACACTGCTCCCACAGCCTAACTATTCCCAGTTCCCCTCTGAGCTCTTCCCTTTTATCCACTCGCACGGTACATTTTAGCAGCTGAAAATTAAAGGGTCACAATATTGAGCTTTCAGTTATCAAGTTCACAATGGAAATGGCAGCTGACACAGAAAGGGCACTGCTGAGCGCGGCGGGAATAATTCTGTTGCCTCGGAGCTGGAAGCAGCTCCCTTACACAAAGTTTGTTATTTAATTCAGTGAGAAATGAAAGAAAATGCCACAGCCATGGATTTATTCCTTGCACAGCCTCTTTCAAATCATACCCAAAACCAGAGCTGTATTAGCAGTGACTCTTAACTTCTGGCTGCAGCATCCTCTTTAATCCAAGTAACTCCCTTGCAAGTGAATGCACCGATGGCCATGGCCTAAGTGAGGGCTACCTGTCCTTCCAGCCCATACAAGCTCTTCTGCTGGAGCCCACCTTCCAGACACTTCACAGGAGCCGAACGCAACTGGATGTGTCAGGTCCAACAGCCATCAATGAGCAATTTGGGATGTCCAACAGCCACTGGGCAAGTGACCTCATGGAGAAAGGCAGGAACAAGGAGGGCTTCTGTGGGGCCATGGGAAGGCAGCCAGATGCGCCTGCTTCCCGTTTGCCCTCCTCACCTCACCCAGGAAATGCTGTGTTGCCCCCCCCCCGGGGACCCCCCACCTGGCCCTGCTCTGCGGTGACAGCCCAGGCCTGCTGCTATCTCTCAAACAGATGCATTTATTCTCTTGAGAGCCTCCCATGTCTTATCTAGCCAGCGGTTTCCAAACAGTGGTGCCAAGTCCAGCTCAAACTGCTCGAAGCTCTTGTAGACAACTATTCCTGGAAGGGCTTTGGCCTGGGGAGTGAGCAGCAGGGTCCCCCCTGCGCTGCCCTGCGATGGGATGGGGATGGCAAGCACCTCCTGCGCCGTGCTCCGGTGCTGCTGTAAACAGGCCCTGGCACGGGGATGGCTGTACAGTTTACAGAGATCCCTTGCTTGAAGCAAATTTGCCTCTCAACACATGGCCAAACTCTCATGCAATAAATTAACTATTTGGCAGCCACCGAACTAGCTCTGGAGCCAAACCAATTAGGGTTTAATGTGATCCCAATTTCCTATTTCTGAGATGGGGGTCGGGGTGGAGAGGGGGCAGAAGGGGGAAGAAGAGGGAGGGTGAAGTAAATCCCCTCCGGGTTTATAAATCCTGTGCCAATCATCCCAGCTAAACCTGTCACCCATAGCTCTAAGGATGGGTCTGCTCCGCGGGCCGCTGTGGGAGCGGGCGCGTTGGACGCAGCCAGCCCGACTCCCCACATGTGTTTTCCATACTTGGGAAATTCAATCATTTAAAAAATATTTACCAAGCTTTGTCTTTAATTAGAAAAACATGAGGACGGATAAGGCAAGTTATTGTTTCTAAGCTAGAAATGTCAGAGATCCTCATATGTCAGCAGATAAAGCCCATAACCGACCCAAGGACACGCTGCCGGGGTGAAGGCAAATGGTTCAAAGGTTTTTTCCATCCCTCCATGTACAGAGTTTCGCAGTGGTTCCTCGGCCCCCACCAAACCTAATCAGGGAGGAGGAGGAGGAGGAGGAGAAGGAGGAGGGAGGATTCCTCCCTGCAGATCTACTAGACAGGGTGTTTTAATGCAAAAGAGCTTGCCCAGCAGGGGAGGGGAGGAAGATGGGAGCCATTTGACTGCTTTGTGTTTTAACATCCTGACTTCAGGCCCTCCCCATGCAATTACCTGCTATCACCTAAGATAAGCAAATTAATCTCATCGGCACCTGGAAATGCCACAGGCTGAGAAATACCCATCCTTTACAAAGTGTTACATCCAGTTGCTGTTTAATCAAGACCCACCAAAACGTTTGCTCCCAAGAACCTAGCCACAAAATACTGTATCCCACAGTACTCACCTAAGAAAAGAAAGCTGATTGTGCTCCTAGCAGGCAACCACGAGCAGCTGCCTGGCCTGGACCATATGTGACCATACAGATGTACCCCATACTACAGCCCCTTTTCCATCTCCATTTGCTCAAGTACCTCCAGCCAGATGTAAAGAGTGTCCGCAGGCAGGATGCACAACAACTTCAGAAGTATAAAGCAAATATGTGTTGGCTAGCAGACACAAAAGATAGCCCAGATGTAATGAGTTATTTGGCTTAGCATTTGTGTGCTTACCACTCGGAAGTCTTTGCTGGCGTCAGCAGCATCCCTGGATGGGCTCCCCAGCGCTGCCGCCAGCCCTGTCCCACATGTGCCAGTGACTGCTCATCCCAGACCAGTCCCTGGCCAGCCCAGCCTATTCCCACACACACCAAGCACATACAGCCTCCCCGTTCTCTTTCCGCCAGGATTTATACCTCCTTCTCCTCCTCCTGCTGCCTCCTGTCAGAAATGCTGAGATAAAATGCATGTGAAAGCCAGGTGGGAGCATCCCTGGTGACATATTTGGAGGAATTTGCTGCTACAGCAACTAGGTGCACTATTAGGAAGTGACAGACTAATTCCCAAGTGATCATGAGGATTAAACACGGTTGAGGGAGAAGCTGCTGGTATCAGTGCTAACAAACTGGTGTGTCTATTGCGTCCACTCAGAGACAAACAGCAGTAGTTCTGCAAGCAATCACAAAGTATTCATCTGAATATTATATGATATCCGCAAAGAGAACCCACTACACTTTCCATTCAAAACCATTCTGTAATAACTCAAAAAGCTTCCAAGTGTCTCCTGTGGACATGCCATGTTCTGAAAACATCCTGGTAAGCCAAGGTTGAGGGCTATTATCAGCTACTATCTGAAATACCAACATAAATCTACACTGGAGAAAACCCTTGCCTTTACATTACATATACCAAGACTGCAAAGCACGCCCTTGAGGAAAACATGTGCAGATTTTGACCTCAAAGTCCAATTGCTGAGAAAGTTACTACTTGTAGAAGTTAGTGCTTTTCTCTAGAAGAACATGAAATGGAGTGAAGAACATTTTAGCTGTGCTCTAAGGTCAGGGTTGATTAACCTAGAGTGTACAAACACAGCTTAAATGGTGATCATGAGCCCCTGATAACCGAATCAAACAAGGGTGTGCACACATGTGGGATATGGGAGGGATGAAAAGGTGACAGGGACAACGCAGATGTTTTCTGCCCCAGACACTGGCTGGACAAGCGCCTTCAGGAGGGTGGTTTTCCATCTGGAAGAGGTCCAGGTAGATCACCAGCCTGGGTGGAAGTCCTGCCTCCAGGACTTGCTACATCACAGCCACATTCACTTCTCACCTTCCTGAGTTTTACAGCTGCCTCCTTCTTCTGAAGTCAAGAGTTTACCTCCAGTTCTTGCCAGCAGAAGTGAAACCCAAGCAGTCCTCACTCCCCCCCAGTGGTTTATGGCAACATCTCAAGGTAGCTGCAAAGCTTTGGCAACTCAGCCTGATGGAAACTATACTCAGCTCACTATTCCACTCCAGTCCGGCTTTTAAGAGTCAACTGCATGAGCTCTACCCGAAGTACATGCTCTTTTCTATCCACAGAGAAGCTGCAAATCAAAACACTTCTCTTTTCTCTGACTGCTTTAACAAGCCAGTTTATTCCACCCTCGCAAACACTGGTGCAAGGGAAGAGTTAACACCTTAAGCCTTTTACTTTACAGCATATGAAAACCAAGACTAAGTTCCCGAAAGACCCATTTCAATTTCTGCCCATTGGAAGTACCCATGTAATAAAAGCATGCTCATGCGAGTTAGTATGTGCCTTAAACTAATATGGAACACCCCAAAGTTTCAAAGCAGCCCCACATTTCTTCTTCTTTCTGGATCATGAGTTTCACACTGAGCACTGAACCACTTCTCTGTGACACACAGCCAAAGGAATCAAGCAACCTCCTGACAGTACCAGCAACTGTATTCATAATAGAGCAGAAATCCCTGGGCTGGTAATCAAAGCAATGCCTATCATTTGTGCTTCTGAAAATTATCAGTTTACAGCTGGCTACTCACTTTCTTGAGACCAAGGATAAGATTCAACAGTGTTCTTAGGCAAACACTAGGCCCAAGAACCAAGTGATCCGGCTTTCAGCCTGTTCAATAAATGGCACCACCAGGACTGTTCTAGCTATAAACTGCTGAAGGCTGTAACCCATATTTATGTGCTTAAAAACCAGCTGTACGGCTCACTCATTAGCACTTCACCAGTGGATGCTGAACCACAGGCATATTAAAAGTGCGTAAGAAATGATGCTGTAGGTGTTGCTGAATCACCCGAAGCACTTGTCACCCTCTCCAGCCAGGGGCTATAGCCTTTGCTATACCTGCTGGCCTATGGTCACTGCAGGCGCTTCAGACCTGACAGCAGGACCCAGATGAAAAGCCCTAATCTCAGACATGAGCACCTACATACACATTTGTCTCTTCCTGCCACAGTTCAGACAGAAACAGTCAAACAACTTGCCCAAGGTTGCAGAAAGTTTCACACCTGAGAGTGGAACTAGTTTCACACACCCACCATGAGGCTATGGCTTTAGGCAAAACATCACTGTCTCCTTTAGCTTCTGTTATTTTTAAGCAGGATTTCAAAGGCCTGTCTCTCCTCCCAGTGCTCCTAGAGAACCAGGGAATCTCACCAGTCTCTGCATACACCATGCACAGACACACTGAGTGGGATCTGTTTCATCTAAACCCCTCCTTGCCAAAGCCTAAGCCAGCTGCTATCCTGGGCTCCCTTTGCAGTCAATGAAAAAGCCCAGGCACCTCCAGCATGTAATTTGTCTCATCCAGAAAGAGGTGCCCAAGTGTGGGAAGATGAATCACCATCAGAAGCCCCTGTTTGTCCACTGCCAAGGGAGCTTGCAGAAAGGAGATTAGACACAGAGGGCTGACTTCTGGACAAGGAGGTTAAAGCAGATGATCTTACCCAGCCTCCTTCTGTGGGGCCTTTTCTTCAAGGCAGACAAAATGAAGAGACCTCCCTGGCAGTGAGATTAGGAGCTCATCAACCAGGGACCAGTGTTATGCAAACCCAGGGCATGTTAACACTTGCCTACCATTGTGCCCTCCTCCCCCTGCAGCCGCCTGGGCCACTGACTGCTTCAAGGCCTTAAGGGACAAGAACCTTACTCTGAACATCTCCACACAATCTGCACTAAGCAGTGTGATATCCATCCACCCTCTGCAATTTCCACCACTTGATAATTCCTTCTCAGTACCGGGAATTCAACTTCCAGGGTGGTTTCCACATCAGTGTCAGCATCTATCTTTACATTGCTTCCCTATGAGCAATCACACTTCATTTCAAAATTCCCTCATTTCCTGTGAGCTTTGGGATGAGCTTTTAACCACTTTTCTCCCTTCACTGAACTATGACTTATCAACAGGCTGTGCTTGTGCAAATGGCCCATGCAGGCTGTCAGCCTGGACATCCCATTGCCTGCAGCCACCAGGGCTCCATCTGGTACCTCTCTCCTCAGCCCAGGACGGTCCATTCCAGACTGTGGACAAACAAATGCTGTGTGCACAAGCACAGGTGAGAAGAATGGTCAGGAGATTACGACGGTGTGAGGCACAGGCTAGCTAACCATCTACCCTGCTCTCCTGCCAACCTCATCGCTTGGAGCGCAACTCTTCTGGTAATAAACCTCCTGTGCTGGGAAATTAATGAAAACTCCAGTTATTCACCTTCCCGAGCCCAAACAGCAGAGGATGCTACGACAAACGGGCTTCATGTACACACACGCTGCCCATCCGAGTGCATGCTATGGGTCTGGCCACAGCCGAACCCGCTGCCCTGCTCCTCCCAAGCAATGGGACCGTGGGGCTGCAGACACCAGCCCTGCTCCACGCCGGGTCACGGAGCCCCATCCAGCGCGGAAACCAAACACACACCCGCGGGGCTGGGTTCGCACATGGGGGGTCCCCGAGGCTGCCCAAGGCTCTGCGGGCACTGACCCGCACGCAGGAAACACGGCACCGACCGACCCCGGCGCTGCCGTTAACACACACCCGTGTGCCGCGGACGGCCCCCCTGCACCAGCGCTGCCCCGCACCGCCTCCCGCCGCCCGGCCAGGCCGAGGCGTCCCCGCCGCCCGGCCCCGCTCCGCTCCCGGCCCCGCTAGGCCCTTCGCCCCCGGCCGAGCGGCGCCGAGCGGGCCGGCGCCTCCGTCCCCCCCCCCGCCGCGGCTCTTACACTGGCAGCCGCCCGGGATCCCCACCATCGCCCGGCTCCTCGGCGCCTCCTCCCGCTCCCGCCGCGGCCCCACCGGCCCGGCCCGGCCCTTCGCCGTGACGCTACCGGGGGCGCGGCCTACCCGGCCCGCCCCGGCAAGGCTGCGGGCGGCCGGGCCCTCGGCCCGGTGGCGGAGCGGAGAGCGCGGCCTTGGGGCCACGCTTTGTAGATGGATTTAAGGATGGATTTTTAGCCTTACAAGGGCTTATGGCCTCCCCACCATCCATCATCTCTGGGGCTTCCCCACTGTGTTACAGCACCTGAGGTACCTGGAGTGTCCGAGCGTTCCCCGCGCCCCGAAGGGGTGGCTTCGGTCAGGCAGCCGGGCTGACCCGGCCGCTCTGGAGGTGCAGGACAGGTGACATGGAGAAGCATGGTTTGGGTTGGCAGGGGTGTTGGAGGTCATCTAGTGCCGCTTCGGGGACCTCTTGCACTGTCACGAGGTTGATGTAAGCCTCATCCAACCTTCATGCCCCACAACTTGTCTGGTAACCAGTGCCTCACCAGAACCTTCTTCCTTAAATCCGGTCTAAACTGACCCTCTTCCAGTTTTAACCTCTGCCCTTCATCCTGTCACTTACAAGCCTTGGTAACAAGTCTCTCCCCATCGTTCTTAGAAGCCTTTGTCTATTGAAAGGCTGCGATAAGGAAGAATGGGACTTTTCCCAAGGACCAGCTAACTCCATGGTCCTTCTTCTGTGAAAAGCCTTGCTACAAGCTCCCGTGATTCGGCTTGGCTTTGTTGGCCAGAGAGCTCCCATGGGCTGCTGCCTTTCCACAACTGGCCACAGGAAATCACGTTTAGGTTTATATGGACAAAAGGACAAGAGCATCCATCCAGCCTCATCATCTTTGTTTCAACTCTGTGGCTTTGCCTCTTCCCCTTGCGAGGCACCAGGGCTTCCCTGCACCATTCTGTCTGCCAGAGCCTGCATCCCACACACAGCTCTTATCTCCTGCCACGCTGGCTGCAGCTTGGCTCTGGCCTGTGTTTGCCACCACTTCATCTCAGTGTCATCTGCAGCCTTGCTGTGGCCAAATCTGCGCTGTGAAGCAGAAGGGGCTGTTCTGTGGGGTGCTGATAAGAGCTTGGTTTTAATTTAGCTGGTCTACAAAGCTCGTGGAGCCCCGAGGAGAGCATCAGGCTGGGCTCCACCAGCAGGATGGGAGCAGCTCCCAAGCTGCCTGGCCATGCTCCCCACCCACAGCCTGGCATCTCCCTGGGGTTCACCCATGCTGGAGCATGGATGCCAGGATGGGAACTGCTGCGCTGATGGCATGGGGCTGTTGCTGCCCTGCTCTGTGTCCTGTCCTTCATGGGCACCACGACCCTTGGGGACATGTCCTGGTGTGAAGTGTCATTGCTGGGAATGGGGAGGAGGTGAGGAGGGCTGGGAGCACAAAGCCCAGCCCTGAGGTGTGCTGGGGAAAGCTTTGAAGCAAATGAATTTTTCATCTTCCTTTCTGTACAACAGCTTCGGTGCTGCCCAGGTACAGCCATGGTGGGCACAAACCGGCTTCCTCACAGGGTTTGCATTGATGCTTTGTTTCTAAAGATGAAACAGCTGCAGAGGGAAACTCCAAAGAGGAGAAGATTGTGCTAAATAACCCTCGTAATACCTGCAGAGTGGCAGGATGGGATACATGCAGGGCTTGATTTTGCAGACCTCAATGCTGACGAAGCACATAGGAGCTCAGGACAACAGCTTTGGGGACATTTCCATAGTTATATGTGACTTCCGCGCAGAAGGAAGCTCATGGTTTAGATGTGGCCACCCTCAGCTCCTCCAGCAAGTCTCTTCTACAGAGACAGGGAGGTGTGAGCAGGGAATGGGCTGTTTGTGCTTCTTCTCAGGAGTGGTGCCAGGGTTGTGGGCAAGACCTGGTGGTGCATGGGCATGGTCCTGTAGGGAGGATGAGCTCCAGATCCTCATGGTCTGAGAGCAGGGGGACTGTGTCACCCTTGAGAGGAGCACCCCTTCCCCACCCCAGTGCCCCATGTTTTAAGCCATACAGTGAGCTGAGCTGGTCTCATGCTCTCTGGAGCTGGGGTAGAGCTTGGGAAACATCAACAGCCATGAGATGAAGGGGTCAGTTGCAGTTCTTACTCTGTCAGTACATTGGTACACAGAGCAGGGTTTATTTGCTCTAAGAGAAAAAACCCCACCAGCCTTTATGAGTGTGGATTTATGTTCTGTGTCCAGCAGAGCAACACCTGTTCTCTCAGCTGATGGTTCTGTATGTCCTTGAAACAGGCTTGTGCATTAGAGAACACACTCTGCGGGCATGTGGACTTCACTTGAAACCCTCTTGTTTTAACCTGGGACAAGAAAAAGATGACTTCTCAGCCTGATGCAGTATGGGGGCACACATCTCCTAGAGAGGTAGATATGTATGCCTCAATACAGATACATTATCATATCTGACTACATCCAGTTTTGCAAACAGCATTTTAGGACTATAAATACCCATCCTCACCTGTACCCAAGCACTGATGTAAAGCACCCTTCTGGGTTTGATACTCTTTTCGCTCACTGTGCTACTTCCAGCTTTTGTTCCAGGTTCCAAATAGGTCCTACCAAAGGAGACCTTCATTGCATGGCCTTTAGTCCCCCTCTGCATAAATCCTGTCCACCAATATGACAGAAGTGGGAAGCTCAGTCTTGGGAGCAGCACTTTGCTCCTGTTCTTCCCAAAGTGGGGTTTGTGTGAGCCTGCACCTCAAGGGAGGCCCTGTACAGCAGGGTTTGGAGCAAGGTGGATCACCAGCAGGTCTGAGGTGCTGAGGTATCTCTTCCATCTCTGACCCTGGCAAGGTAGCTGAGAGCAGCTGAAGGTTGTTCCATCTGCAGACCCGTGTTAAAAGGAGGGAGCAGAATGCTGAGCTGGAGGGCTCACAGGAAGGGGGAGATCTCAGTTGATGACCATGGCCCTAGGCTGGAACATGCTCTTTTGGTCAAAGACCATGCCCATTCTTGCTCCCCACATCTGAGCTCCTTCAGCCTTTTCCTGCCTCTTCATCACTTGTTTGCTGTCCCCTCCCAGGTCCCACACCAGCTGAGTCCTTCCATTTCCTTTACAGGGGTTACAAATCTGGTGGCAGGGATTAACAGGTCTGATCAAAGAACCATGAGCCTAAGAGCAAGAGGGAATGTTATTTGGAAATCTTTCCTCTCAGACATGTGTAGCTCTAAAAATGATGACGAAAGAGTAATTACTGTCACAAAACTGAGTGGGAAATGAGATAAAGGGTTTATCTCACAGCACAGGTCATGGCAGAGTAACCTGCCTGCTTCCTTCCCTGAGGACTGGCTTTCAAAACAAGGCAGAATGGGAAGTTCAGCACAAGCATCATTAACAAGGGTGAGAGCAGAGTGAGAGCAGCGGGGCAGATGGTGCCAGGAGGCGAGGCTGGAGCTTGGTGGGGTTTCCCAAGCTCACTCCTGGTGTCCAGCCCATGTTTCTTCTGGCACCATGTGAGTGCACAAAGGCAGGTCAGCATTGCCTGGAGCAGCAGGATGGGACCTTACTGAGCAAGAACTGGTGGAGCAGAGGAGGGGTGGGATGAGCCCTGTTCACCAGGTTGGAAACTGAGCACAAAGCAGCTATTGAGCCCAAACAGGCAATAATTCTGTGATAGAATCTGGGGACATTATTTATCACACAGGGCCCTTTCTTCAAACATGAATGTTTGAACCTGAGAATGTCCAGCCTAGCTCAGAAACTGTAATGTTGCCCCTGAAACTATCTCAGATCTTCCTTGTTTGTCTATTCAAGCTGAGGGGTGCCTGCTGCAGCCATAAAGATGGTGATACACTCTTGAATATCAGATTTGTTTTCCAAAGGCCTCTGGCTGCATTTCTTTATTGTTTGAGGAAGAAGTGACACCAGCAGTGCTGTGTTAACCCCAAAATGCCCTGTGCTGGGAGAGGAAATGGCTGGAGGGGCTGAAAAGAGATGTGTGAGCATTCACTGATCAGGGCTGCGTTTCAGGGACGTGCATCACTTTGTGAGATCTCTCTGCTCTTCACTGACATAAGGAAACGTTGGTCAGCATCCCGGGAGGCAGTAAGAGGGTTCTTTCCCATGTCATCTGCTGTCACCTCTGGTCGGGCACTCCCAACCTTGTGCAGCTCAGGGTATCAGCTCTGTGTTTCCCACCAGTGCAAGCAAACCATGATGGCCTCTGCCAGGGTCCACAGCCCTGCTTCCTGTGGGCAGCAGGAGAGCTCAGTGCCAGCAGGATCAGGCCAAGGTTGCAAAGCCAAGTCAAAGGCAAGTTCTCAGACCCTTTCCTGGCTCCGCTGCATGGTAAGAGCTGGGGAAATCCCAGCCCTTGCACTGGTTTGGACCTGTCAGAGGATGATGCTTCCCAGGTTATCTTGCTTTTGGCTTCTGCCGTGTTCTTGGGAGCAGGGACACTGCCCAACCGTGGGGTTGCCAGAGCCACTGTGTGTTCTGGTGATGTTTGGGGACCTGCAGCCACAAAACTACTCAAACTTTTAACGTGCCATCTCAAACCTCCTCCTTTGCTTGCTTCAGAGCAGCGCTCAGCTGCGCCCGTACCGAGCCACTCAGGCTGCCTGCCATCTGGCACGAGCAGGACCACGTAGAGTTAAATAAATGTTAAATACACACTAACACCATGTGACACCAGCAAAAGGCAGCGGCTTCAAGCTTGAAAAGTCTGCTTGTCTAAACAGCATCCTGAAATTAATATTTACCTTTGAAAACAAACATATATTTGGGGTGTTTCGTAGTCTTTCTGCCTAGCAGATGCCAAGAACAACAGCTTGGTACTGCAGGGAATTGGCTTGACAGCTCAGGGGACAGCAAACTCCCACCAGTCTCCAGACTGCGAGGTCAGAGCCGGTCCCTCTCTTTTCAAGCAGATACATTCACACAAGCACCAGATTAATCTTTGCTCAGGGGCTGCGACCTCTAATGAGGAGCAGGAGCCACCCCGGCGGCCGCGGGGATTCCAGCAGCAGATGGGCTGGAGGATGAGGGGTTTGGGGGTGCTTGGAGCAGAGCCTTGTGCACAGGGGCTCCGGGAAGGCGGGAGGGCTAGCCCATGGTGCACTACCCTCAGCCCGGACACTGTGCTCCAGCTCCAGCCTGGGGGGTGAACCACATAACTGTTGTACAGATTGCAGCCAAAGCCCCCATCAGAGCACAGCCAGGCTTGGGATGGGGCTCACTGTGCACCCCAGGGTGCCCCTGGTTTCTGCTGCTCCTCCAGGAAGGGCTGTCATGGCCACCTCCATCCTTAAGTGAGCACTCAGCACTTTTCTGGGGTTTGCTACAGTGATTTTGTCATTTCTTTGGAATTCTGGGAATATGTGTGACCAACACTGACACAAAGCAAAGGTTAGCTTCCGCCCTGGAGGTGCTGGGAATCTCAGTAAAGAGGGGGTGAGTGGGGCAGGGTAGGAGCCCCTTTCCAGCTTTAGCAAGCTATTTTTTGCAGTTGTCTGAAGCAGCAGAAGCTTTGGGTGCCTCTTGCTGCTCAGCTCTTCTGCCATCACTCACTGACTATTTCACCCCTCTGCTTCTAACACACCTCCTTGGCTTCATCCCTGGCACTTTCATCATCCAGCCAGGCTGGATGTGGTTCTGGGCAACCTGCTCTAGATGAAGATGTCCCTGCTCATTGCAGGAGGTTGGACTAGATGAGCTTTAAGATCCCATCCAGCCCAAATCGTTCCATGATTCTATGATCATCTTCCTCCCAGCTGGGGATGGCTCTTCCCAATTGTCTGTGAATCCGCCCCTCCAGGACACACAGATCCCATGAGCATCACGCCCCGTGTGAGGAGACATGGGGCTGCCACCTGCCACTCACCCGCTGGGCAGCTGCTGGCTTGGGATGACAAAGTGACACCCGGGTTTGGAGGCAAAGTAAACCCATTAATGCAGCAGCCTGTGGCTGGGAGCGGGTGGGCCGGGCAGGAGGATGTGGGCAGGTTCTATTACCCCTGTAAAAGAAAACCCAACAATGACACCGGCACGGCTGCAAGTGGGGCAGTGTGGGGGGAGGTGACAGGGACAGGTTAAACACATGACACCCCAAAAGTGACGTCAGGACAAGTGCACCAAACCAAGTGCACAGGAGCTATAGGATGCTCGAGGGGCTGCACCAACCTGGCATACTCAGTGCTTCCAGATTGCCCATGCTGGAGAAAATAGTGTATTTGAGTAAGAAGTTGTGTTGAATACATCTTCCTTTTGGAATCTAAACCTCTGTGCACTGAAACCGCTGACAGTGCATGGCAGGGCTTGCAGTTACAATGATTTAAAACATGACAGCTATTGGTAAGCGATACTCTGCCATGCCCAAGTCAAAGGGGGAACCTGCAGCTCATTGCAAGGGACCAGGACTGGGGGAGGCACAAACAAGCTTTGACAGCACTGGGCTGTTTCTGACTTTGCTTCCTCCCCTCAGTTCAGCTGCTGAGGAGGTCAGCCAGAGTTGAGCTGGGAAAGCTGGGGAGGTTTGCATCGAGTCACAGCTCCAGGCTAATGCCGGAGGGTGCGCTCGGGTCGCTGGGAGGTCTGTGGGGATGAGGGATGGGGATGAGACGCCATCACCCTCCTGCTTCCTGGGGTGGGTCCAGCTTCTGGGGGGGTGTCCAAAACACACTCGTGTCTCCTGTCTCTGTCCCCTTGCTAATTAAAACCAGTTGGATATGATGTTTGGTGCATGACAACCAAATACCAGTCTTCCCTAAATAGTGCTTGGTATAAATAAGACAAACCCTGACTCTCTGCTATGAAAACTAATGGGCTAGTTGTATTATATATGAAAACCTAGAAACTGAGGCTCCAAATAAACAGACTCAAATAATCCTCTCTGAACTGGAAAGAAAAGAAATCCTGGAGTTTTGAGGAAGAGCCTTGCCCTAGTATGAAGATGTTTTCAGAGCTGGAAGCAGGGAAGTAACTGCAGAGCTTGGGTAGGGGAGGTGGTTTAGAGCAAGTTTCTTGCCTGCTGATTTCAGTCACACACTGTAATGGCTCTGCCCTGCCCGTTTCCAACTTGATAAAGGGTTTTGTGTGAGGATTCTAAGAAATGTTTCTATAATAGAGAGGAAATATTTCTATAAGGATATATAAAAAACTTTTTATAAGAATAAATATAACATACATATAAGAATATATAAAAATTCTTATGTATGTGCAGATATGAATATATCTAAAACCCCAGGGCAGGGGTTGTATCTAGACAAGCTTTAAGGTCCCTTCCAGCCCAAATGAGTCTGGGATTCTATAAATACAAATATGTAAATGTAAAAAAAAAAGTGTAATACATATAATATAATATATTATATAGAAGAAATATTTAATTTCTTATCTGAACAAAACCAGAGAGCAGCAATTCTGTTATGGGTAGTGAGGGCTGGAAATGAAGAGAGGGAAGGTTTGCTCTGAGGATGGGAACGATTCCCCTAGACCATGCCCTTCCCCACCAGCACCTCCATCCTCCCTGGACACAGCTGGTGGGATCACACAGGACAACTGCTGTGTTGGATGTGGGGCTCCCAGATGCCCCGACATTGTCCGCAACCGCTCTGTGCAGCAAGCTGGAGATGCCCTGCAGAGGGGCATGTTGGCTTGTGGATGCTCTGCCCAATGCTTGGCACATGCCCTGGCTCCAGCTCCATTCCTGGCCACCTTCCCATGGAGATTGCTTTCCTAGAAAGCTCTCCCTGCTGCCGTCTGGCCAGTCACAGAGCACCCGCTGCTCCCTGGCCCTGGCTTCAGAGATGCCTGAAGCCTGGAGCTGGTAGCCCAGCAGTGCCGGGACTCCTTCCATCCCAGTACTGGGTCTGGATCTGCAGGTGTGTGTGTCTGTGGCTGTGAAACAACACGAGTGTGCTCCTGCTGCCCTGCCACATTGCCCGGCTCTGTCCAGCCCTGCTGCTGGGAGGTTATAATTTGTTATGGCTTAATTGTATATGTTCTGGAGGAAAGAATACCCCCGGAACGTTAGGGAGTTAAAACCAGGTGTAACATCTGAGCCTGGAATGCAGCCTTCTGTCCCAAACACTGCCTGCCCCATATGCCCTGGGCTGGGACTCGCTGCCCTGGGCTGCCTCGTGGTGTGGCACAGGGTGGCTCCAGCACAGGGGATGTTCCAGCTCAACAATGCCCTGTGTTAATTTGGATGGAAGTTTGTTTTGGAAAAGATAAGGGAACAAGTGTGTGATGTGTTCGTTCCAAACTCAGCTTTGGTGTATGTGATAATCTGCAGAGCTGGGGATCAGCAGAAATTGAAATGAATTTTACTGTTACCGCCTTTAAACAAAAATAAAAAGCCATTAACTGGCACAGTTGGAAATGTCATGATTTTTCCAGCTGTTCAGCACAAAAACCAATCTGGACATGTCAGTATTTGAGCCCCCATCAGCTCTGTGAGCCTGGACGGCTCCTGAGCCTTTGGTGATCCCCAACCGACTGGATCCCCATTCGCTTTGGCTTCCTTGGAGAGGCCCGGCTGCACATCATGGTTTCTACACGAGGACATCAGCCCTGTTTGCATCTCCCAGTGGTGTCTGGGGCTCTGCCCAAAGGACCACGAGGGTGAGGAGGTTGTTTTGGCAGTTCTGCTCATGGCTGGACCACCGGCCCTGGTCACTGATGCCGTCCCTGCCATGGGATCATGCATGTCCTTGCTGAGCCGGACTGAGCAGCAGCACAGGGTGCCCTGGGAGCAGGCAGCTCAAATGGGGAGTGGTGGAGAGCACAAAGCCCATATCACCAATGATTTCCTGACAAACACTGCAGCTCATTGTCTGTTCTCATTTATAAACTGCTCCACACCAGCCATCTGATATCCATTATTACAATTACAAACAACCCACAGTAACTCTCCAGCTGGTCAGCTCTATCCTAACAGCACTGCAGCCATTCAAGGATGCCATATGGTACCAGAGTTTCCAAAGCAGCATTGTCAATCAGCCTTATTAATTTCTGAGTTCATTTCTTTTCCTTTTAGGGTTATATATATATATTTATTTTTTCTTTCTATATAAGACAGAGACACTTCTCTGGTCTTAATTTGGAAGATGCAGCTTGACAGACTAATTGAAACATCTACATCTACAAGGCAGCTGGCAGGGAAAGCAAGAGCCCGAACTCTGCAAGCAGCCCCCTGAGTAATGGTGCTCATGCAAGACCTCCAAGTGTGTCTTACCATATATACCACAGTGCGTGCCACGAGAATATTAAAACCCCATTAGATCTGGAGTGCCAGCCATGGCTGGCTCTCTGACTGCAGATGGAGGGCTGCTAACGGCCACTTCCCTTCAATCTCTTCATCTCCTTTGAGCTGTATTTATTTTTACCCCATCATTTTGAAGGCTCCAGCTGTTATTGATGGAGCTGGCTGCAGATGCTGAGATGCTGCTGGCTCTGCCTGTGCACATCCCCAAGTGCTGTCTGACCAGGTCTGTAGATTGTCCCTCTGGGGTGATTTACAGGGAAAGAGATACTTTCATGCTGGCCACTTCCACGTGGCACCACTGCAGTTGGCTGCATCGTGTCTGTCACCACGTCATCGTGGCCAGTGGTGAGGTATCTTGTCCAAGTGCAGGCGCTGGATGTGACTGCTCCCAGCCCTGCAACACATCATGTCATAGCACCTCAAGCTGCATCAGGGCAGGTTTAGATGGAGCTGAGGAGCAATTCCTTGCCCACAGGGTGCTCAGGCATTGGAACAGGAACAGCCCAGGGCAGGGCTGCAGTCACCGGCCCTGCAGGGGTTCACACACCATGGAGATGAGGTCTCAGTGCCATGGGTTAGGGGTGGCCTTGGCAGTGCTGGGCAATGGTTGGCGTTGATGATCTTAAAGCCCTTTCCCAACCTTGTTCATTCTATGACTCTATGACTGGGCACTGCACCTTCCACACTCACAGCAGGTGGCTGCAGGGACCTGTGTGGGTTAGTTTTTGCTTTGCTTTCATATTTTAAAGCAAACCCAGCAATCACTGAGGGATGGTTTCTTTTCTTGGGCTGGATTTTATGCTTCTGAAACACTCAGCTGCAGCTAAAGCTCAGCAGCAGAGCTCCAGCAGGAATTTCCTTCCCTGGGGTGGAGTAGAGGTGATGGGAGGAGTGGAGAAGGGGACATTTCAGTGAGAGCCACCTGCAGCATGGCACCCTCATGGTGTCCCTGGTTTCATCCCTGGTTGACTGCGGGGTGTTTTTGTGCCAGAGCAGAAGCTGCCTGTCAGGCTATGGGTGCCTGGGGCAGCATCCCCAAAAGCTCTGGGCTGTGGTAGGCAGAGCTGCTGGGTGCATGGTTTCCCTCCAGGCTGCAGTGCATGGCCAGGGAAATAGGAAGCAGGCTGAGAAGCGAGAGGACAGGCAGGAGCTGTGTGAGATGAGGTGGGTGAGGGCAGCACGTTTCGGGTGCTGTGCATTATGCAGATTGCCTGGGATTATGTCAGACCTCTTTGTTCATCCTTCCTGTCGAGAGCAAAGAGCTCTGTGGGGCTGGGACAGGCCAGGGGGAGGATCGGCACTGCACAGATGGTGACACTGGGCTCCAGCCACTGGAGGAGGATGTGTCCTGCCTGCTGCTGCCTGTCCTGCAGTCCCTATGGCCATTTCCCATATTGCTTTTAGCTCTTTGGAGGTAGGTCCCAGCCTTGGGGAGCCTGGAGAGGATCCAGCACAAGCTACAGCCTAGCCCGGCTCTGCCGGGGGCTTCACTCACCCAGAGCCACGGCCAATGTCTACCTCTGGAGGGGAGCACTGGGGTTGTATGAGCCATCCCTGGCAGTGCTCAAGGCCAGGTTGGACACAGGGGCTTGGAGCAAGCTGCTCCAGTGGAAGGGGTCCCTGCCTATGGCAGGGGTTGGAGCTGGAGGAGCTTTAAGGTCCCTTCCAACCCAAAGCAGGCTGGGATTCTATTCTATGATTCTACGACTGAAGGAGAAGAAAGAACCACGTAGTCAGAGGAAGTTATAAGAGCAGAAAGTCATGCTGGCTTGGCTTCCTCTCCAGTATGCAGAAAAGATGGTGTCAGCAGTGAGTCAGCTGGGGAGGGATGTGAAATCATAATTGAAGAATGCTGAGAAAACAGCAAAATCCCGCAGAAAAAAAAGTGTGGGGATAAAACCCAACAACCCTCAAGCAAAAGCAACAGGGATGGAGCAGAGCCAGAGCCTCAGCGCTGGGCAGAGACATGAAGGAGGACGGGTTTAGCAACTGGGCACTCTTCAGGGCACGATGCGGAATTGCATCAGGGCTGGGGAAAAGGCAAACCAACCCCAGGGCTTTGTGCTGTGGAACAAAGGGCTGCATGTCCCTGCAGCAGCGCTGCAGAGACCCATGTGAGGTCCCGGTGCATTTCCAACCCACGGGGAATGTGATGGCCACGAGGGTTCCTTTGAACAAGTGTCATTGGGAATGTGGAGGACAATAGAGCTGCAGAGGGCCAGGCTCTGCTCAGCGCCTGGCTCCCCGCACCACCGCATCCTGAAGAACAACCTCCTTTGTGCCACGTTAGCTCAGCACCAGCACAATGCACACTTTGCTTCATGCAGCGTGTCCTGCTCTGGGTGAGTGCTGGGATCACCTGCAGTCATCCCTGCCACACAGCCAGGCCTCTGAGCACGGGCTGGGCAGGAGAAGCCTCGTAGCACCCCTCCTGCCATTGCCAGTGCAGTTTATGGTGATAAACTGCAATGATCAGATCCCAGATCAATGGAGGGAAGAGTATTTGCCTTTTCCCAAAGTCCTGAAGGATGTTGGAAGAGGAGAAGTCCCCTCTGCAGGCTGCTCTGCTGTGGGGGTTGTGCCTGGAACTGCCTGCCCCAGGGATGAGTTGGGCAAGGACCCATGCAACACCCTCAGCCCCACAGCAGGGTGCCGAGGTCAGTGTTTGCTCCAGAGCCTGGCCTGCACAGCTTTCCAAAAAACTCTGGAGCAGGAAAACCCCCTCCAACAGCCCAACAACCCAACCTCATGTTTTCATTAGCAGCTGGAGCGAGGCCAGATGTTGCAGCAGGACATGGTTTTGATGAAAATGGAGCTGCTGTCCCATAGCCAGCACCCATTGAATGGCTCCTGCCCCACCACCACTGTGCCCAGGAGGGGGGAGCTGCTGCCCAGAGAGGTTTGGGGCTGAGCCTGCGCCCCACTGCTTCCCCATCGAGGTGACACCGAGGGGATGGGCAGCCCCTCCTGTGGGCTGTGAGCCCAACTTTGCTTTGAAAACTCTCCAGTGCTTTGTTCTCCCCCTGATACAATCCATTTGGAGCAAATGCAGTCTCGGAGCATCTTGCCAAGCCCGCAAGCTTTGGGGAGGCTGCTGCAAAGCATTAGTGGCAGATAAGGCCTCCTCGGGGAGGGATGTCTGATGGGGGAGGTGGCGCTGGTGGAGCCTTGCCTCTTCTTGTCCCTGGCCTGGGACTCTGCTGACCATATAGAAGAGCTTAAGGGTCCTCCACCAGCCAGGGGATGCTGGCCTCTGTGTTTGGTCCTTTACCTAACAAGGCTCCAGGGCCTGCTCCTGCACACTGCTGATCCTAGCATCCCTTTGCTGATGGTCCCCTGCCTGCCCCAGTATCCCTCAGCTGCCTGGGGAGCCAGGGGCATGAGGCAGTTGGGCTGGGATGGAGTTGCTGTGCTGGGGGTCCTGATCCTGAGTCCCAGCACTGTGGAAGCCAAAGCTGGACTCACCCCATCTGCAGCCACAGGAGTGTGGGAGCTTTTCAAGCCCTTGGAGGGAAATTCGAATCATAGAATAGAATCCCAGCCTGCTTTGGGTTGGAAGGGACCTTAAAGCTCCTCCAGCTCCAACCCCTGCCACAGGCAGGGACCCCTTCCACTGGAGCAGCTTGCTCCAAGCCCCTGTGTCCAACCTGGCCTTGAGCACTGCCAGGGATGGGGCAGCCACAGCTTCTCTGGGCCATCACCCTGTGCCAGCGCCTCAGCACCCTCACAGGGAACAGCTTCTGCCTCAGAGCTCAGCTCAGTCTCCCCTGTTCGGGCAGGTTCAAGCCATTGCCCTTGGCCTGGCCCTACAGGCCCTTGTCCCAGGCCCCTCTCCACGTTTCCTGCAGCCCCTTTAGGCACTGGAGCTGCTCTCAGGTCTTCCCAAAGCCTTCTCTTTCCCTCCTGCTTTGACTTCCCTGGTCCCTGTCCAGGCATCACTCCTGACACCCAAGCATCTCCTGCACCTTCCAAGGGATGAGCCCTTATAATGCCCCAGCTGGTTGCCGCATCTCTGTCACAGGGCCTGACTCTCTCCTTGGCATCCCCCAGATCCCTCAGCCCCTACATTTCTATATGCAGCACTGATGAGCAACATTTAGGTGCTGCATTTGTGCTGTGCTGCACTTGTGCTGTGCAGCATGTGCACAGAGCATTGCTGCATGTCACCGTGCAGCAGTGACATTTACCCACCGCTTTCACAGGCAGTGTTTTTGCCATGAAGTGAAGAGGGGGGAAGAGGTTTCCACCCCTCTGCAGGGACCAGCCTGCACACGGGCAGTGCTGGAGGGGCAGGCAGGGTCCCTGCGAGGTGCCGGGTGATGGGTGATCAGTGTGATCAGTGTGATGAGCCCTGGGTGCAGGATGTCCCTATCCCGAGGGCCCCATGGGGACGCTGGGTGACAGTTGAGGGGGCTGGGAGCGGGCAGGGTGCAGCAGGGAGGTTAATGCTGTTATAAGCCGGGGCAGGGGGTCTCCAACAGACGGGGCCTTGCTGGCCAGATGGGGAGACTCGTCTGCCGCTCACCGGGGCCACAAAGGAGGGTCCCTGGTAGCAGCTGGCCCAAGGAAGAGGTTAAGGAGACACGTGTGGGGGCAAAGCCTGGGGGTGGCAGACATGGCCCCGGCCTTTGTCGGGGGTCAGCTCCCATCTGACGGCGAGCAGGTGGGGTGGAGGGGTGGTGGATGGCTCCATCGCCAGCACAGCATCGCTGGAGACATCACTGCCCGCTGCCCGTGTGCCTCCTGCACACAATGAACCTTTGTAGCCTGGGGGTTTTCTGCAGGGAAGAATGGGAACAGCCCCATAGCGGATGGAGGTCACCGAATCCTCTGGCCCGGAGCAGGGGACATGGAAGGGAACAATGAGAGGTGAGTGGCTTGAGAGCAGGGTCTCGCTGAGCATCCTCCTGGGCTGACCTGCAGGAATGCAAGAGGGATCAGGACGGGTGCCCATCAACCCTCGTTTAGAATCATAGAATCAGCGAGGTTGGAAAAGCCCTTTAAGCTCATCCAGTTTCCCACAGCAGCTGCCAAGGCCACCCCTAACCCATGGCACTGAGGCCTCATCTCCACAGTGTGTGAACACTTGCAGGGATGGTGCCTGCAGCCCTGCCCTGGGCAGCCTGTTCCAATGCCTGAGCACCCTGTGGGCAAGGAATTGTTCCCAATATCCTACGTTTTCCTTACATTCTGGTACCTTCAGCCCAGCCCCAGGCAATAGTTCCCCCCTGGGGCTGGCACTGGAAAAGCAGCCCCAGGGGCACTGGCCCCAGGAGCCACTGAAGCAGAGCTCACCCCAGCACAGCTCAGCACCCCCAACCAGTTCCAGGCCCCCTGCACTCCCTTCCCGGGCTCATTTCAATTATCTTCTCCAGGCCATATGAATTCTATTAATATCAAAGTAATGAGGTAATTACTGTGATTCGGAGCCATGGCTGGGGAATTGCTTGGGATAGGATTTCGCCAGCCAAGAGGGTAAATTAAAACCTCCCTTTGGAAAGGAGCAAAGGTCTGTTCCAGAGGTGAGCTGGGGCCAGCCTGGGGCAGTGGGTGATGTCCAGGGTGTCCTGCCCCTGATGGCTGCTGTTGTCACTGGGCCCCTTCTCATGTTGGGGATCTTCTGTGGAGATGCCATGGGCTAGGTGGGGAGCTCGCAGCAGGGGTGATAGCCCCATCCCTTGCTGCAGCTCCTCCAGGCCCTGCACAAGCCTCCTTAGGGATCCTGCTTGGAACATCCACCCTGGAATGCAGATGGATCTCCCTGCTCAGTCTGCCCCAAGCCGTGTGGGTTAAGGCTGCTTCCCTCTTTCAGGCCAGGGACCTGAAAAGACCATCAGGAAGGGGGAAATAGCAGGGGCCATGTGTATGTGTGTGTCCTCCTAGGAGATAGGCTCTGGCTGACAAAAGAGCTTTGTGCGGGGCAGCGGATGAGGCCCACAGGAGATATCATAGGATCACAGAGTGGTTTGGGTTGGAAGGGACCTTAGAGCTCCTCCAGCTCCAACCCCTGCTACAGGCAGGGACCCCTTCCACTGGAGCAGCGTGCTCCAAGCCCCTGTGTCCACCCTGCCCTTGAGCACTGCCAGGGATGGGGCAGCCACAGCTTCTCTGGGCCATCACCCTGTGCCAGCGCCTCAGCACCCTCACAGGGAACAGCTTCTGCCTCAGAGCTCAGCTCAGTCTCCCCTGTTGTGGCAGGTTCAAGCCATTCTCCTTGGCCTGTCCCTACAGGCCCTTGTCCCAAGCCCCTCTGCAGATTCCCTGCAGCCCCTTTAGGCCCTGGAGCTGCTCTCAGGTCTCCTCTTCAGGAGCCTTCTCTCCCCCAGGCTGCCCCAGCCCAGCTCTGCCCAAGAATGAAGGGAGCCCTGCTGCATCCATCCTCTGTGGGAGCTTGGGACACAAGCAGAGCCTGATCCCAGCTGCAGAGGGGTTGCAGCCAGGAACCAGGGACGGTGCTGGGCACAGGGCAGGCAGGAGGCTGAGCAAGGGGAGTGTGCACGCAGCCAGGGGGTAAAAATAGCTCTTGCAGTGGAGCAGGAGTGTCACAGATCCCTGCCAAGCAGGGAGGGAGCATGAGCTGCTTCCCAAGTCCTTATGAGAGGATCGTGGTAGAGAAGAGTAGGGTGGAGTTTGGGCCCACGGTGCTGAGCAGAAAGCCAGGGTATGCAGGGGAACGCTGCGGGACAGCACTGCACAGACAGGGGCTGGGGCTGCCCCAGACCCCAGAGCATCTGGGCACGAAGAGGTGAGAAACCCTCCCCAGCGCCCCCTCAGCACAGAGAAGGAGGAAACGCTTTCCCATGAGGGTGCTGAGGCGCTGGCACAGGGTGATGGCCCAGAGAAGCTGTGGCTGCCCCATCCCTGGCAGTGCTCAAGGCCAGGTTGGACACAGGGGCTTGGAGCAAGCTGCTCCAGTGGAAGGGGTCCCTGCCCGTGGCAGGGGTTGGAGCTGGGTGAGCTGCAAGCTCCCTTCCGATATGAAGCAGGCTGTGACCCGGTGATAACCAACAGCACAGGGGACGCGTGTCCCTGTCCCCGCAGGCGCTGGCCTCTGACCGCGCACACAGGGAGGGGGCTCCGGGCACCCCTTGCCCAGGGCAGCGCAAGGGCTGCAGAGCGGCTCTTTGCTGGCACCTGCTGTCAGCCTCAGGTACTGCAGCTGCCTCCTGCCATGGAGCCGGCCCGGCGCTGCTCCGCACCCCGCTAGCGGGGAGGAGAAACGGCCCCTGCGAGGAGGAGTCCATCGTCCGTCAAGCACCAACCAGGCCAGCAGCGCCCTAGGAGGGAAAGTGAAGGTGCAGTAGGGTGCTCTGAACTCAAACCCCTGATGCTAAAGCTAGAACTGGTGAAACGTCCTTCATGACTCATAATTGTCCTGGGATACAAGGCTCTTCCCATCCCTGCTGTGCTGTGCTTGGGGCAAAAGGCTCTTCCTACAGCATCTCCTGGACAACTTGACAGCCATCAAGGTCTCCTTGTGCTCCAGACCTTCAGGCATCAACATCGAGCTGTCCTGTTGATGAGCCATTGGAGAGAAACAACAGCGGTGGCAAGAAGTGACATTTATCCAAGCTCTATTTGTTAAATTTAAAGAGTCTACAGTATCCCAGTGTGATGGTGGTTCAAGGAGAGCTTGGGCCTTGGCTGGAGCACATCAGTGTTTGCATGCGCTGGGGATCCCTGGCTGCACAGCCACTTCCAGAAGCCCTCTCCATGCATGGGACTGCATTTCCCAAGGAGCAGAGCTTTGCTAAAGTGTGTTTGTCCATCTGCCCACCCCTCTGAACTCTCAGCCTGCCCAGGATTTTAGCAAACACGTGGGATGCTTTAGTTGCCAGGCTGGAGCAGCTGGGGAGCAGGGAAGGGTCTGACATCGCTAAATAAAGCACTTGGAGGTCACCAGGAGGGATGGGATCCAGAGGGACCTGGATGGGCTGGAGAGGTGCAAACCAGTGCAAAGCTCATGAGGTTCAAGGCCAAGTGTAAGGCTCTGCACCTGCATTGGGGCAATCCCAAGCACAAGCACAGGTTAGGAGAGACAGGATGGAGCAGCATGAGGAGAAGGACTTGGGTGTTGGGTGAGGAGAAGCTCCCCATGACCCAGCTTCAGTGAGCGCTTGAGCCCAGAACCCTCTCGTGTGCTGGGCTGCACCCCCAGAGTGTGGGGAGCAGCACAGAGAGGGGATCCTGCCCCTCTGCTGTGCTCTGGGGAGACCCCCCCTGCAATCCTGATCCAGCTCTGGGGCAGCAGCACAAGAGGGACCTGGAGCTGTTGGAGCGAGGCCAGAGGAAGCCATGGAGCTGCTGCGAGGGCTGGAGCAGCTCTGCTCTGGAGCCAGGCTGAGAGAGCTGGGCTGGGGCAGCCTGGGGGAGAGAAGGCTCCTGAAGGGGAGACCTGAGAGCAGCTCCAGAGCCTAAAGGGGCTGCAGGAAATCTCCAGCAGTGTCTCCCACCAGCTCTACAGTCCAGGAGATGCCTCTTCCCCAGTGCGCAGCAGGGGGAATCAGCCTTTTCAATTGCAAGCTGCAAATGAACCGAAACACGGGGGATTTGCCCCATTCCCTATGGAAGAGGCCAGTGAGACGAATCAGCCCAATCAAAGCCGCAAATGTGATGGTGGAATTTACAATGTGCAGTTCTTGTGCTGAATTTTATGATTAATTTATGTCCATTAAATTACCCCAGGGGCTGAATGAAATCCCTGCCACTGATGCCACTTGGTTTTAGAGCATCTGAGAGTCAGAAGCAGCAGCAGGCAGCGAATACTGGGTTTTAATCTGCTGCAGCTTTTGCTTTTCCCAAAGCTATTTTAGCTCCTGGGCGCTGCTTTTTGCCATCCAGCCTCTTGTTGCTGCCCTAACATAAAGATCTGCCACAAGGCAGCAACAGTATTTTCACGTGATAAGAAAGCAGCTGATTGTGGTTATGTTACAGGGATGTGGTAAGAGAAGGGCCTGGACTGAGACAGAAGAAACTTTGTAGGCCACTAATTATGTTCCAAAGCAAACAGAAAGTGTTCTCAAGTTAAAGGACTCTGAGATTCCAGTGATTTTAAAGTCAGACAATGCCATTTTGCCTCATTTCCTGCGTAAGAAAGGATGAATCCATCTGTTAAATACGTATATTGCACACTTAAGTCTATTAATATCTATATTAAAATCTACCTCTATTAAAATCTATGTATAGCAATATCTATCTATATAACAAAAGCTTCCATCCCTCACAGGGTTTTCACATGTGCCCACCATGAATTCCTGGAGCAGAGCAGCAGTTCCCTGGTGCTGAGAGCTAGGGGCTGTTGAGGGAGCATCCTGAGCACCACCGATGCTACCTGTACCCCTGTGGCTTGGGAATGTTGTCCCAGAGACTGAACATGAACTCTTGAGGTCTATCATTTTGCTTCAGAAGGAATTAATGCAACGAAGACAAGTAACAAACCATCTCTATAAATAGACTGGTGGGCTCCGACACAGCTCCTGGGTACGCAGAGTAACGAGGCTCTTAATAGCTGCTTCACAACGCAGATCAGGGGGCTGGGGAGCGTATGCAGGGAAAACACCAGGATGCGCTCAATCCCTCTGGGAAGCAGCACCAGACCCGTGTCCTCCTGTTGGGCTGAAGTCAAGGGATGCTGTTTGCAGCTGAAAGGCAGCCGGGGTCAGGGCCCTGCAGCACCCCCAGTCCCACACTGCAGCCTCCCGTGCTCCTTCCCCTCCCACGGCTCCCGCTGCGGGGCGGAATTCCCAGCTGGGCTTTTGTCACCACGCACGTGCGCTGCTGCGGGAAGATTCTATTCCTGTGAACAGAATCAGTTCTCCAGGCGAGTCCTCCCCCGCTGCTCCCCCTCAGCAGGAGCCCTGACAAACACTGCTGGCATCTCTGGAAGCTGCGACTTGCTCCTGCCTCCCAGCCCCAGCCTTCGGTTCCTCCCTCCCATCCCACAGGCTGCCCATGGCATGAGGATCACCCTCATGGTACCCTGCAGAGGGTCAAACCTAGCCAGGACCACCCCATGCACTGGGTTCCCAGGATTCACCATGTGCCCTGGGACACAAAGGGACTCCTGAGAAATGAAGGAGCCTGAGGAGAAGCAGGCTTGGGAGCCAGGCCAGGGGAGTGAAGCCTGCAGGAAGGTCCCAAAGGCAGCAGCTTGCGGGCCCCAACCTTCCCAGGCCACAGCTCTTGCCCCAGTGCTGGACTAGTCTGTTGTATCCCCTGCCCAAGATGAGCATCCCAATTCAGGACCAGCGTCCTAAGGGCATTGTGGACTCCA
Source organism: Agapornis roseicollis (assembly GCA_002631895.1). Taxonomy (NCBI): domain Eukaryota; kingdom Metazoa; phylum Chordata; class Aves; order Psittaciformes; family Psittacidae; genus Agapornis; species Agapornis roseicollis. The sequence continues at coordinate 66,128 of NDXB01019297.1, forward strand.
GATGTGTCAATATCTTATTTCAACCTCCCCTCTTGATGCAATTGGCACAGAAACATTACTTGCTGATGGGGAGAACAGGAGGTCCTGCAGCTGTACAGAAGTGGCGGCCATGGCGTGAGCTTTCCACTGTGCCTGCACACTGGCCTCACATCATGCCCTGGCTCTAGGGACTATGGTGTTGTCTCCGTCCCAGCAGCAGCACACGGAAGGGCAGGGCTTCTCCCTCTGCCTGACATGGACACCATCTGGATGGTTTCCACGCATCCAGGCCATGCTTCTCAGCATGCTGCTGGGCACAGAGCTGGGAAATGAAAGGAAACAAACTGACAGTGCTGTTCTGCTGCACTAAAAACAGGATTTAGAGTTCTCACTGCTGCTTCAGACAGAAACATGGCCTTAAAGCCTGGAAGTATCAAAAGCAGCATTGGAAAGGGGAAAATAACAGGGACAAACTGCTGATGGCAGCTGCCTGGATAGGAAAGTGAGGGCTCCAGAGTGGGTGGCACAGGGAAAACAAGCTGAAGGACCAAAGGACAAAATCCACCTCTGCTGTACCCAAACTGAGTGGCACACGCAGCCTGTGGGGTGCGCAGGGATGGGATCACACCTTGGGCTGGCTGATGGGCTGGTGCAGAAGTGCTTCCTCCAGTGAACGGCACTGTACCCCAAAGGCAAGGACTTGCTTAAGCCAAAGCCCGGACTTTGCAGCAGAAGGAAAGTGGGGAATGTGTAAAGTGCCTGTTTAGTGGAGAAACAACCGTCAGGGCTTCCTCTGTGCGACCTCAAGACATTCCACAGCTGCTGCTGTGTGGGAGGGAGCCCCGGGAGCATTCTTCCCTCTGTGCATGGCCGATGCTCAGTGCTGGCTGTGGCCCCGGCCAAGGAAGGGCTGTGCTGAGCAGTGCTGGCTGCAGCCCCCGGCCTTCAATCCATCCCATCCACAGCCTGACGTGGATGTTCCTCAATGCTTACAAACCCTGGTGCTCTGCAGAGACCTCTAGTCCCATCCCTGAGTCCCCTGGAGTGCTAGGAGTGCAAAGGGCTCAAGGGATATGAAGAGGTATTTGCTACTACTCCTTAGTAGCATTTTCTGCTCCTAACCGCTGTCTCTTGGCATGTGGGGCTGGAAAGACGGTAAAATACTGTTCATGATTGTGAAGACAAGCAAGGGAGCAAAGGGAACAGCCCTTGAATGCCTGCAAACACCATCTCCCTGTTCAACACCCACTGGGCTGCTGGGAGGTGCCTGCCCTGAGGTCACTGCAAAGAAACTGGCCCCCAAGGAGTTCCTTGGCCAGGGCTGAGTGTAGGCAGCCCCTGCACAGCCCTGCCCTGAGCATGGGGCACTGCCTGCCTCTGTGCCACTGCTGGACCCTGGGAAGGAGTTAAGGGTGTTGTGGGAAGCTGGTGCCTTGCATAAAATCATCGAATCCCAGCCTGGTTTATGTTGGAAGGGACCTTAAAGCCCATCCAGCTCCAGCCCCTGCCATGGGCAGGGACCCCTTCCACTGGAGCAGCTTGCTCCAAGCCCCTGCCTCCAACCTGGCCTTGAGCACTGCCAGGGATGGGGCAACCACAGCTTCTCTGGGCCATCNCAAGCCCCTGAACCTGGCCTTGAGCACTGCCAGGGATGGGGCAACCACAGCTTCTCTGGGCCATCACCCTGTGCCAGCGCCTCAGCACCCTCACAGGGAACAGCTTCTGCCTCAGAGCTCAGCTCAGTCTGCCCTGTTCTGGCAGGTTCAAGCCATTGCCCTTGGCCTGTCCCTACATGTCCTTGTCCCAAGCCCCTCTCCAGGTTTCTTGGAGTCCCTTTAGGCACTGGAAGACTGTCCGTGGGCCAGACCCAGGATGAGCAATGGAGCACTGGTGCCTCTTGTCCCTCCTGGTGCTCCATCCCGGCCCGGAGTGGGGCGCACTGGGGAGCACCAGGTCACCCCGCACTCCATGCTGATCTGGAACAGGGAGCACTGAGGTCCCGTGTCTCTCCTTATGCCCCGTCCCGGGCCGGGGCAGGGAGGACCGGGGGCCCGTGTCCCTCACAGTGTTCCAGAAGTGAGCGAGTAGCAGCTGAGGGGGACCCCGTTCCCCCCGTACCCCATCGCGTCGCGTCCCGTCCCGGAGCAGGGAGCTCCAAGCTCCCGTGTTCCGCCCCGTCCCGGGGCTCCCCGTGCCCGTCCCGGTGCCGGTGCCGGTGCCTGCGGGGCGGTGCGCGGGGCGTTGCGCGGGGCGGTGCGCAGCGGGGCGGCAGCGCGGAAGATGGCGGCGGGCAGGCGCGCCCCGCGCACGGGGCTGCTGGAGCTGCGCGGCCCCGGCGGGCAATGGCTCCGTGTCCTGCTCTCGCTGGCAGAGGACGCGCTCGGGGTGAGCCCCGCCGATGGCCCCGGCCCCGCTGCCGGCCCCGGAGAGGCCCCCGCGGCGCAGCTGAACGGCGGCGACCCGGGCTCCGCCGTGCCCGAGGCGCTCGCCAACATCAGGCGCACGGTGCGCGTCGTCAAGCAGGACGTGGGGGGGCTCGGCATCAGCATCAAAGGTGAGCGACGGCGCCGGGGAAGGGTCCCGGACGGGCCGGGGGGGAGCGCCGGGACCTGTTGCTGCCGCCTGCCCTGCTGCCGGGCTTGGAAGGAAAGCCGGGGGAGAACGGGCTGGGGCCGGGGGCTTCACATCCCATGGCACTGCCCGAACCCTTGTGCAGGACGAGGGGGGGAGACGGGACGGGGGCGACACGTGGCAGTGATGGGACCCGAAACATCCCCAGCCCATGGAGAGAGCAGCACTTTGGGGTGCAGCAGTGACCGGCCAGCCCCTGCCCACTGTGCCTCAGCTGCAGCCCGGGTCTCACTGCCCCTTTGCACACAAGGGTAGGGTGCTGTCCCATGGGGCGGGTGGGACACACAGGACACCCGGTTGCACAAGAGCTGCCCGTTGGCAGCCCAAGGGAGGGCTCTACCGGCGTGTCCTTGTCCCCTCCGTGCCAGGGAATGCCCCGTTAAACGATCGGCACAAGGAAGGAGGCGATTGCAAAGCCCTTGGAGATCGCCAGGCTTGGGGAGCTGGAGTTTAAACCAGCTCAGGCTTGGAGATCTGCTCCCGGAGAGCCGAGCTCCTGGCCTCTGTGCTGGAATCCCTGATTCCCTCCCGAGCTGTCCCCCTCCTCTGGGACTCGCTCGAACTTCAGGCTGGAAACTTTTTGGGGCAGGGATGGCGTTTGTGCCTGCCTTGGCTTTTCACCCGGTTTCAGCGTGTTGGAAGCTCTGTGAAAGGAGGGTGAAACAGCAGCAAGCGGGCAGGGAAAGGGCTGTCAGGAGCCATGGGGGAGAGGGTTTAAACTCTCTGTGTGTGTGCAGGCAGTGAGCTCTTTATCCCCTGATCAGCTCTCACTTCCTGACGTGGCTTCTCCCAGCTCGGAGGAGACGCAGCCACGGCCTCTGGCTCCCTCTGGAAGCAGAAGGCTTTGCGATGGGGATGTCCGGATTGAAACGGTGCCGCTGGCTGTGTCTGCAGGATGCCTGAGCCTGCCAGTCCTTTTTGGGAAGCACAAAGCCCCCTTCACAATACCCCCTTGGCTGCCAAGTCACTGCCAGCTCTGCGGCTCTCCCAGGAAAGGAGGAACGTCGCTGGGCTCAGTTGAACTTCAGCTCTGCAGTGACGTACGTGGAAATCAAGTAGTCACCATCCCAACGGGGAGCTGAGGCTGTTCCAGGCTGCCCCGGAGCGCATCGCTCCTCCTCACCCTGCTGCCACGTTCCCGGTGGAGCTGTGCCAGCCACGGTCCACCTGAGAATGCTTCACCGTGAACCAGGATGCGGGTTCAGTGTCCTGCCATGGGATGTGGTGAGGGGACAGGCACCGAGGCTGGCCGTGCCCTGGCTGCTGGGCAGTGGGAGCCATGCAGGAGCTGGGGTGCGGGGCCCTGGCAGGGTGAGGAGCTGCAGGGACAGGCTCAGCAGCCCCCGCGGGGGCCTCTGACAGCTGATAACTGAAGCCCTGTGGAGCCTGGCAGGCATCAGAGCAAGGAAATGCCTGTGGCACCGGCTGGGACAGCCCTAGGGCCGTGACAGCCGCCAGGGCTCAATGTCTACCTCTGGGGTAGTCATAGAATGAACCAGGCTAGAAAAGCCCTTTAAGCTCATGCAGTCCAACCATTGCCCAGCACTGCCAAGGCCACCACTGCCCCATGGCACTGAGGCCTCGTCTCCACGGTGTGTGAACCCTTGCAGGGATGGTGCCTGCAGCCCTGCCCTGGGCAGCCTGTTCCAATGCCTGAGCACCCTGTGGGCAAGGAATTGCTCCTCAGCTCCATCTAAACCTGCCCTGGTGCAGCTTGAGGCTGGTTCCTCTTGTCCCATCCCTTGTTCCTTGCGAACAGAGCCCAGCCCCTCCTGGCTCCATCCTCCTCTCAGGCACTTGCAGGGAGCCATCAGGTCCCCCCTGAGCCTTCTCTTCTCCATCTGAACCCCCCAGCTCCCTCAGCCGTTCCCCATCACCCCTGTGCTCCAGGCCCCTGCACCAGCTCCATTCCCTTCTCTGGCCCCGCTCCAGCCCCTCAAGGTCTCTCCTATAGTGCAGGGCCCAGAGCTGAGCACAGGATTTGAGGTGCAGCCTCACCAGTGCCCAGTGCAGGGGCACAATCCCTGCCCTGGCCCTGCTGCCGCACTGGTGCTGGTACAGGCCAGGATGCTGGGGGCTTCCTGGCTGCTTGGGCACAAAGTCCCCTGATCCTGGGCTGATGAAAGATCATCTCTTGGAGGCTCCTTGGGCATTGCTGTCCTGGGGCTAGGGCATGTCGAGCGTTCCTATGCAGTGGTAGCTGCTGCAGCCCTACTCCTCCCTGGCATGGAGGCAGCAATGCAGCTCAGATCTCCCTGTGGGTTCAAAAGGTAACGTGCAAATTGATCTTCTTGAGCTGCCGGGAGGTTTGAATGGCATCCTTTTAGTCTGGAGAATGGGGAGCAGCAGGTAAATAGGGCTACTGTGTGGAGGGGAGCAAACAGCCAGATCAGTTCACTTCTCCATAAAGGTTCAGCTCTTACCTGTTTAGATCACAAAGGCCTTGGGGCAGGGATAGTCACTCACACAGTACCAATAAAGACATGCTTTCCTGCCAGAATCGATGGGGAGATGGCCAGGTTGAGTGTTTGCTGTGTGAGGAAGCCTGTACCCATTTGGGTTGGTTTTGGAGCCATCATCTTTGTGGCTCCAAAGCCTTGTGGTTGTTGCAGGTGTGCCATGGGCAGCAAGCTGGTCCCCGAGCATCCCCCTCCCCTCCCTCTCTGTGTGCTCCAGCAGCCACAACCCCTTCATTTCTCTTCTGTTCCAAGGTGGCCGAGAGAATAAAATGCCCATCTTGATCTCCAAGATCTTTAAGGGGCTGGCGGCAGATCAGACCGAGGCGCTGTACGTGGGGGATGCCATCCTTGCCGTCAACGGCACTGACCTTTCCGAGGCGACGCACGACGAGGCGGTGCAGGCCTTGAAGAAGACGGGGAAGGAGGTGGTCTTGGAAGGTAGGAGATGAGGATGTGAGGAGGCACGAGGTCCTCCTGCTGCCAGGGGCTGATCCCTGTTCTCCTTGGAGATGTACTGAGAACATTGGGATGTTCTGCATATTCATTGCATCATCTGCATCATTGCGTGAACATTCTGCATCATCTGCAAATTCATTTGCATACCCTTTTGAATGGAAGCAGCATGTGCAGACTGGTTTATCTGCTCATCCTGAGCTCAAGGTCACTGCTGGGGTCTCTATCTCCCTCCAGATAGGGAGGACGCCATCAAGTGCCACCACTTGATGCCCAGCAGCTCCCTCCTGTCTGCTGCAGGATCATGGGCAGGCAGTGATGGGAGGAGACGTGTTTATGGGGTTTGTGACTCTTCTGCCGCCCAACAGCACCCTGAGCTCTGCTGTTCCCGGGGCAATGTAAAGCTTTTTCTGCTTTCCCTGTGATTCTTATTTAAACCCACATCCTGGACTGGTGCATCTCTGCAGGCCTGTTCCAGTGTGGAGAGGGGACACTTGCAGCCTGCTCTTTGCTGAGCACCTTTGGGTCTGCTGAGGGGGATTCAGCAAGAGCAGCAAGGTGCCAGACACAGGCACAGCCAGCACAGGAGCAACCTGCCCCAGGGCAGCTGAACCCCAGCTGCAGACCCCCTTAGACCTGGCAGTTGAGGCTGTGAGCATCCCAGGGATGCAGCCTTCACCATCCCAGGGGAGACTGGAGCTTCTCTCCTGGCAACAGGCTCCCTCATGGTACTGGGTGGCCGGTCCCTGGTACCAGGATTCACACTGCAGAGCCCCCCAAACCCCATCTAGGGAGTGGGTGAGGGCTGGTGGGTTGGGAGGGCAGGAGCCCTGAGGGGGACACCCCATTCTTCTCCCATTGCACTTTGCATGACCCCTGTCCATGTTTGCCCACCCCGGTCAGCTCAGGCGAGCACAGGGAGCACCCAGGATCTGTCCCTGAGAACAGGACCCTTCCCTTTCCCAGTCCCCGGATCACCCTGGCTAACCACGAGGGTCTTGGCACCAGAAACCCTTCCCGGTGCAGTTGCAGGGCTGCAGAGGGAGGTTTCATGTGGGGGCAGCGCTCTGGTCTCTGCCTGCACAAGGAGCGGTGCTGTGTGTGTGCTGCCAGCAGCCGCTGGGGCTCTTGCTTCCCTTCCCCACATTGTCCCAGCTCCAGATTCTCAGTTTTAGCTTTGCTCAGCCCTTTCTGCTGTAGGTTCCTCCTCTCTTGGGAGCCGCAGGACCACAGTTCAGCTGGAGGAATGTGCTGCTCTGCACAGCTGCTGGGAGCAGATAGGGTTGGTGGTTTTGTTTGGTTTGGGTTTTTTTGACCAAGGAGAAATACAAGAGCCTCTTTCCCTGCGAGTCTGCAGAATTCCTCCCGTAGCTGCTGTTCTCGGACCACCCTCTCTCTGTTATTCTTTTGTCATCCTTTGCTTTGGTGTGGGTTCCCTTTCTGCTAGAGGGAGGTGGAGATGAGCTGCCCTTTCTGTAGAGAACAGCTTCTCTCCCTGGACCACCTCCTCCTCCTCCATCCCCCTGCAGAGCTGGGTGCTGCCAGGCAGGCAGGGCCTTTGCTGTAGCTCAGCTATGACCTGCTGGGCTTCTGAATTCAGTAGAGCTCCCAGCAGGTACCTTTGGGAGGAGAACGGGGCTGGGCCAGCTCCACCATGGTGCTCCAGAGGCTTTGTGATGAGTGTGTAGCTGATGCTGTTGTGCTCCTGCAGTGTGGTGTTGCTCAGGGATGCTGCAGGCACCAGCTGGAGCAGGGTTTGTCTGATCATGGACATCAGGTATAAACATGGTGCATCTCCATCTCCTCCCTGTTCTGGGAAGGATGCCCCATTGCCACTGCAAGGTGGTCACCATCAGGCTGGCACTGCCCTGTGGAGGTGGTGGCCCTGCCTCGGGATGGGGTGCTCCCTGCCTTATACCTGCACCCCAATGGTTCTTCAGGAGCCTGCCCTGGAGTAGGGTGGCAGGGCTGGGGGAGGACAGTGGCCTTAAGGTGCCCAAAGGGAGTTAAAGGCAGGTTTCCTGCTCCTTTCTGCTTGGGTTTGCTCTAGAGCTTGGGGAGAAGCACGTTAACATCACTTTCTGGTCCCTGAGTGCTTCCAGGTGTGACTCTGACTTCCCTTATGGCTGCTGTAAGTACCAGAGTAGTTGGTCACAGCGAGTGTTTGCTGCCTCGCTCCTCCGGGCTGTGTCCATTTTCTGTTTTAGGAGTTCTTAAGGCAGTTTGCAAGCAGCATCGCAGCAGCCAATAAACCAGGGAGCAGCTCCTCACAGCGCAGTGAGTGTCTCCAAAGAGGCCGAGCTGGAGGTGACACATTTGGATGTGAGCAGCAGCAGCAGCAGCTCGACGTGCTGGCTCTCGCCCTGGGCTCAGCTTGGCTCTGCCTCCAGGGTGTCCTTGCTGGCTGGGCATGAGGACACGCACATACCTCTCCATGTGTGCTGCCAAGAGGTTCTTTTGGATCTGCCAAGCCGCTCTCTTGGTATTTGCAGGAGGAGTTGGATGGTATTTATATTACAGTGTTATTTGGGGAAGAGCTGCTCTCCCTTACCTTATTTTTCCCTTTTTTTGGGGTGCTGCTTTTGCATTGCTTGGTATCCAACGACCCTCCACAGCAAAGGAAAGGCTGATAAGCATCCTTCCAGCTGCCTTGGGAAGGGCTTCAGTGCCAGGGGTGGTTTTCATGGTGAGCCTTTGTGCCACATTGGTACTGGGAGAGAACTGGGAGCAGTGGGGAGAAGGAGCTGTGGACATCTCACTTCCATGGCAGCCTGGAGCTTGTTGGCCACAGGGCAGCTCCTGGGGCTGTTGCAGCTCTCCAGGACTCACGCGGCCAAGTAAAGCTTGGAAGCTTGGAATTCAGCAAAGCAAAGGCTGCTGGGGGAGCATGGCCCTGGTGGGCTAATGGTCCTGACCATGGGAAGCCCAAGCAGCTGTGGAGGGTGATGTGCACGGTGTGAGATGTGAAACACCCACAACGTGTAGATGACCCTGGGGTAAAGAACACCCAGTGCAGAGCACAAGGGGGTTTTCCATGGAGGGGAGAGGTGGCAGCTGGGATTTGTGTGGTTCTGTGTCGCTGCTGCTCTTAGGGCTCAGAAGAGCTTCAGGAGGGAAAGTGCTGAGGTGCTCTGCAGCTCTTCATGGGACACCAAAGTGAATGTCTGCTGACAGTTACCAGTAGCAGAGGTGATGCACAATATGATGTGTTTGCTTCAATGAGTTGGTACCTCCAGCCTTCCTGCATCTGTTCAATACCAGGTGATGCTGCAGTGAAGGGACAGGCAGAAGGGAGTCAATCTTCTATAAAGCCCATGCTGGTGTCACTGGAGAAGGCAGCAGCTCCCATGGGATGGTGGCCTGGTGCACAGGCCCCCGGGAGCACTGCAGCCTCCAACACATCCCACCTCTCCATGCAGGCTTGGGACCCCTCCATGCTGAGGGAAGCTGTTGGTGCCTCCTGACCAGCCTTAAATCCTTAAAGCCATGTGCCAGAGAGACAGCGCTGGCTGTGGCTGTTGCCTCTTTCTCCATGCTCCATCCTGGGGCTGGGCACTGCTCTATCCCCATGGCTCGGTCAGGATGTGACCCTGGCTGCACAGCTAATGCCGGTGCCATCCTCCGCGGGCCCCGGGAGCTGCGGGCTGGCACCGGGATGCTGCTCGGGTTTCAGGGGCTGAGTGCTGCCTTGCTGAACTCCAATTAGCTCCAGGCACTGGGATAATAGCAGGTCCACGCTGCCAAGATTAATGGCTCAGGGCAGAATCCAAGGCGGCTCAGATGCCTGCGGGAATGCGGCAGCTATTTATAACGGGAGGCACAGGGCATGGGGCTGGTGGTCCCACGCTGCCTCCTTGGCTGGGGCCACCATGGAGTGACCAGCCCCTTGTGTTGCAGCAGCATCACAGCCATGTGTAGCTGTGTCCTGCTGGGGCCAGGCAGAGTGGGGCACTGCATCCCATTGCAGCTTCTGATGGGGTTTCAGTGTTGAGAGGTTTTGGGGAGCTGGCTGGGTTTAGAATGAAATGGGAGATGGGTGGTGGTGGTAGGTGAAGGATGGGGGTAGGCTGTGGGTGCAGATTGTCTCATGGTGGGAAAAGGGTTTTTTCTGGCACACAATGAGGCTGCTGTGGCTTTGCTGAGTGATGGAGCTGCTCCACCAAGCAGCTACCTACAGGAGGCAGCTGCAAAGCCAAGCTCATGTCCCCCCTCCTGCCAGCCTCACTGGAACTCACTTGGACCTGAGTGAAACCAGCAGTGATGGCTCTGGACTTTGGGAAGCAGTTCACCTCTTCTGTGAGGGTGCTGAGGCTCTGGCACAGGGTGCCCAGAGAAGCTGTGGCTGCCCCATCCCTGGCAGTGTTGAAGGTCAGGTTGGACACAGGGACTTGGAGCAAGCTGCTCCAGTGGAAGGAGTCCCTGCTCATGGCAGGGGTCGGAGCTGGACAAGCTTTAAGGTGCTTTCCAATCCAAACCAGGCTGGGATTCCATGGCCCTATGACATGGCAGCAGGAATGTCACTCCCATGGTGTTTTCCCCAGGGGCCACCCAAGGGAAAGCCCATCCCTGGAGCCACCACCGGCTGATCCCACAGGGCAGCTCCATGACTGGCATCTCCCCCTGCTCAGCCCAAGGCTTTTTGGCTGCTGCTGCTGCTGACCTCATTTTCAGGATGCAGCTGTGGGACCCCATCAGTTCCTTGGGACCTTGATCTCCCACTTCCCCTCACCCTCGGGACCCGGCTGCTGTCCCCATGTGGCTCTGAGGGCTCTGGCTCTGCAGCCTGACTCACTGGGCACTGACAGCTGAGTCCTTGCCCCTGGTTTCTAACCCAGGACAGGGCGGTGCGAGCTGCGAGCACGCAGTTCCCAACTGGAGGCTTTTCCTGGGGCCGAGCCATGGTATTTGAGAGCTGCTGCTCCCAGCTGGCGGCGGGACCGGCTGTACCAGCACGGTTTGCAGGGTGTAATTTTGTCCTGGGAGTCCTGCCCATTCCCCACCCCCTGCCTCCGGGTGCAGCCCCAGGGACCTGATCACACATGGATCTGTGGCCTGATCTGGGCCAAAGGAAAGGAAAAAGGGGGAAAAGGCCGTTTTTATCTCCCTTGAGGAACCCTGGGTTGGGACAGTGGGGCAGAGGATCATGGGTGTTGTGTCACCCTCTGGTAGCACCTAGCCCATCAGTGCTATCCCCTCTCTGCACCCACAGGGGTGCAGGGCAGAGGGCACACAGTGCCCATGGGTGGCAGCTCTGAGGAGGTGATGGAGGTAACACCAGCTCTGGTGCAGAGAGGGTGCAAGGGGTTTCAGCGGGGCAGGATGAGGCTGCCCCAGCCTGTGCCGTGCCTTTAACCGGTGCTGCCTCTCTTCCAGTGAAGTACATGAAGGAGATCTCGCCCTACTTCAAGAACTCCTCCTCGGGGGCAACAGTGAGCTGGGACCCCTCACCCACCACCCTGCAGAAGCGCTCCTCTCCCCTCCTGCCCCCTAAGGAGCTCCGGGAGGCCAGGACCGTGCCCCTCAAGATGTGCTATGTGTCCCGCAAGTGCCTCCCCACCGACCCGGAGCACAGGTGAGGGCAGGGTGCAGGGATGCGCTGATGCCACCGCAGTGCCCCGTGGTGCCAAGGGCCCGTGGGGACGCAGGGGGCCGTGTCCCTGCAGGTACCTGGAGGTGTGCTCAGCGGACGGGCGCGTCGCCCTGTTCCTGCGGGCGAAGGACGAGGCGACGGCGCAGTCGTGGCTCAGCGCCATCCAGGCCAGTGCGGGCGCGCTGGTGCCGCGGGTGAAGGAGGAGCTGCGGGCTCAGCTGGCCGGTGCTGGCGCCGTGGCAGGACGGGACGTGAAGCACGTGGGCTGGCTGACCGAGCAGGTACCCCCTGCCCCCCGACACCCCCTGCCACCGCGCTGCCGGTGCCCCTGACCCAGTCCCGTTGCAGCTCCCCAGTGCCGGCACCAGGAACCTCTTGGCTGTGCTGACCGAGAAGGAGCTGCTGCTGTACAGCAGCCTGCCACAGAGCCGGGAGGCCCTGGGCAAGCCTGTGCACAGCTACCCCCTCATCGCCACCAGGTAGGGACCATGGCCCAGCACCATGTCTTGCATGGGGAACAGGGCCCTGGCAGTGTCTGGGGTGGTACCAGGGGCTGGGGGTCAGGGCAGAGCTCTGGAGATGCTGGCAGCGTTCTTGGGGTGGCAGCAGGGGCTTTTGAGGGGGTGGCAGCAGGGGCTTTTGAGGTGGTGGCAGGGCTCTGGGATGATGGCAAAGCCTGGTAGTGGTGATATCCAGGGATGTTGACTATGTCCTGGGGATGGTGATGGTGTCTGGGCGGTGGAAGGATGGTGGGGATAGTGACAGTGTCCATGGGTGGTGGCAGGGCCCTGGGACGATGGCAGAGTCCTGGTAGTCCAGAGGTGGGCAGAGGGCCCTGGGGGTTGTGGTGGTGTCCAGGAGTGATGGCAGGGCCCAACGAGACTGAGCTGAGCTCTTAGGCAGAAGCTGTTCCCTGTGAGGGTGCTGAGGCGCTGGCACAGGGTGATGGCCCAGAGAAGCTGTGGCTGCCCCATCCCTGGCAGTGCTCAAGGCCAGGTTGGAGGCAGGGGCTTGGAGCAAGCTGCTCCAGTGGAAGGGGTCCCTGCCCGTGGCAGGGGTTGGAGCTGCAGGAGCTCTAAGGTCCCTGCACCCTGTGGGTCTGTGACAGTGCCCAGGGCTGCTGGCAGCACCCAGGGGTTTGGCAGAGCCCGGCGCTGGTGCCGGTGTGCGGGGTCCGGGTTCGGGCTGTGCGGGGGGAGCATCCGCGGGGCTGCAGCGACCCCTGCCGGTAGCGCTGCGCACACGCCACCGCCGAGCTGCGCTGTGCGGAGCGGCGCTGGGCGCGGTGCTGGGCTCGGGGCTGGGCTCGGCGCTGGGCTCGGGGCTGGGCTCCGCGCTGGGCACGGCGCTGGGCTCGGGGCTGGGCGCGGCGCTGAGCGCGGTGCTGAGCCCCGCGGTGCCGCAGGCTGGTGCACTCGGGGCCGGCCAAGGGCTCGGCGCTGTACGAGGCGGAGCTGTCGTTCGCGCTGCGCAGCGGCACCCGGCTGGGTGTGCAGACCCATCTCTTCAGCCTGGAGAGCCCCCGCGACCTGGCGCTGTGGACGCGGCTGCTGGTGGACGGCACCCACGGGGCGGCCGAGCTGGTGCAGGAGGTGTCGGCAGGTCAGCGGGGGGCCGGGGGGGCCGGGCGGTAGGGCCCGCGGCCGCTTCTCATCCCTGTGCCTGTCCCCATCCACAGCCTGCACGTGGAAGGGGCAGGACTGCACCCTGTCCATCCACATTGACAAGGGCTTCACTATCTCCACCACCGAGCCTGGGCTCAGCAAGACCATCCTGCTCCAGCAGCCCTTTGAGAAGCTGCAGATGTCCTCTGATGATGGCACCAAGATGCTCTACCTGGACTTTGGTGGTCCAGAGGGAGAGATTGTGAGTTTTACCCTTTCCGCCTCTCTAACCCGTGCTCCCACTGTCCCTGGGGGGAGATGGGGAGCAGAGCACCCACCCTGCACACAGCATCCACCCCACATGGCTTGTGCACTCACCCCTGGCCAGATGCAGCCCCTTCCCAGGCTCTGGTGACATCTATAGGGCTCTGAGTGTTCCCTGTACTCCCTGCCACAGGTAGAAAGCTGCCTGCTCCAGGAACATCCCTCCCTATTGCAAACATCCCTCTGCTACTTTCTTGCAGCAATTGGACCTTCACTCCTGCCCCAAAACCATCGTGTTCATCATCCACTCCTTCCTCTCAGCCAAGGTGACCCGGCTGGGGCTGCTGGCATGAAGAGGGAGCACCGGGCAGAGCTGCTCCCATCCCGGCTGATCTATGCACCTTCCTCCCGGCCAAACCAGGCCCCAGGCCATCCCATGGAGACTGGATCCCGTGGGGTCACACCACCCCTGCCAAGGAACAGCACCATCCGGCTGGGAAACACCACTGCCGGGGCATCTGGGGGCAGCAAAGGGGTGAAATCCCTCTTGGATGGCAGCTCTGGCACCTCTCCAGTCCCTGCATCCCCTCCTTCCTCCATGCTGATGCTCAGTGGTAGCTGGAGAAGCCCGGTTGGAGCCGCTGTGAACGGTCATGGTCGTCACCCCAGTGCCTTGTGAGATGATATTTTCTGTACAAAGAAGCTGTTTGTATCCATGTTTTATATTTATATCAAGCAGTTATAAATGCTGATGCAGCAGCTCTCACCCACCTGGTTCGGACCCTCTGGAGAGTCCCCAGGTCCTGCAGCACAAGGACGTGTGTCTGTCCCTGGGCAGACAGCCCGAGGGCCAGAGACCGAAGCCAGCTCCGTAGTGCTTGAGAGATGGGAGCTGCAGAGATCAGCTCTGTTTGCCAAATTATACCGCATTGTACCAAATGATAGGAACCACTTTGCTTCGTTGGAGTTGGATGGTTCATTTTATTGTGCTAACTCCTGGGGCACTTTTATTTCTCAGTTTAGGGGGGCTGCTGGGAAATAACTTCTTTTATGAACCAAAAGATTCCTCATGAAAATGCCTTTTGGGGGTGGGGGTCAAATAAACACTGCAGATCCCAACCTGCGGGAGCCAAGGTCTTCGCTCGGAGAGGTACAGAACGTGTTTGTGGGTGACAGCTGGGCTGTGCCTCAGGGTCTTTCCTGCCAGGGCTTTCCCTGTTGGAAGCTGGTGGTGTTGGCCTGGGGGTGCTGAGGACCCTGGCGGGGGCCTACAGTGGCAACAAAAGTCTTTGAAGGTGCCCAGCACTGTGGCAGAGAGGGACACGCTGGTGCCTGCACTGCTGTGGTGATGATACCAGGTCGGTTTGGATACCTGGTGCTTCAGGATGCTCAGCAGAGGAGGGGGAGCTCAGGGCGTTGCTTCCACGCTCACAGAAGTTGTGTTTTTCTGTTTTCCCAGTGGAAGCAGGCCCCTGGCTGGGTGGCAGCAGAGGCTTGGAATGTTGTGCCCGTTACACACAGCCCTTGCTAGAAAGGTCAGGCAGTGAATGCAGCCCTTGTGGTGTGGTTATGTTGTCTGCAGGCAGTACCGATAGTTACTGAGTGCATCCCAGATTGACAGTGCTCCCTGTTATCCAGAGTGTATCCCTGTAGTGTGGGGCTTGGCACCAAAAAGCCTTCTCTCACCCAAAAAGTGAGGAGCTGTGATGTGCTAGCGGCTGCTGTGGGTGAGCTGCAGGGGATGTCCAGGATGCTACAAGGACATGCATTGATGGGACAAGGGCAATGGCTTGAACCTTCCAGAACAGGGGAGACTGAGCTGAGCTCTGAGGCAGAAGCTGTTCCCTGTGAGGGTGCTGAGGCGCTGGCCCAGGGTGATGGCCCAGAGAAGCTGTGGCTGCCCCATCCCTGGCAGTGCTCAAGGCCAGGTTGGACACAGGGGCTTGGAGCAAGCTGCTCCAGTGGAAGGGGTCCCTGCCCGTGGCAGGGGTTGGAACTGGATGAGCTTTAAGGTCCCTTCCAAACCAGGCTGGGATTCAATGATTCCATGAATGCAATATAAAAGTGACAAGGGCAAGGAGGTGTGTGTGGTTTGAGCAGGGAGAAAGCACAATAACAGCTTATTTGGGGTAAAGTTCTTATGTGGTGTGCACTCAGCTTCTCCACTCTCAGTGGGACAGGGTGCTGAAGATGGGGGATGAGGTGCCCATGCAGGCACAGCCTGTTCCTCCCCATGCAAAACCCTGTGGCTGGCCACAGAGATCTTTGATGGTGAATAAGCCCGTACTTTTTATTGCACATAACTGTCAGATTTCCAGAAGCCCTTGCAAATGGATTTGCAAAAGGACCCCCCCCCCCCATTGCTAAGTGTTAAATCAATACAAGTAATTTAGAAACAGATGGTGTTATTTTTTCTATGATCAAAAGCATGTCTGCACAAGGAAACACATTATTACTGCAATTTACCTTCCTCTTCCTGCCCTACAGCCATTACTCTTTGGGGTTTGTTCCAATAAAAGAGGGAATCGCTCCCAATCCAGAGCAGATTTCCTATTAATCTTACAGGCCACAAACTGCTGGGACTTTACCAGCACAGCTCAGGCACAGCATCCCACTCCATGCCTGGGCTATGGAGGAAACAGCTCAGTCTGGAGTTGGATATTCCTTTCCTTTGCTTTCTTTGTATTTGCTATTGATGGTGGGGTGAGGATTTCCACCCCCCTCATACATTTTGTGGTGGTTTCTCAGCTTCATCCCCCTTTGGCACCATCTTCTGCTTCATGGGACCCATTCTGCAAAGATGCTCTTGCAAAGGGGCCTGTGAAGAATATTTCTCTGGGTGACGTGCGACCTTGTAACATAAACCACCAGAAAGAGAGGAGAGAACTGACTCCCTAAGGGGAGCCCATGGCAGCTGGAGATATCTTCCTAAGCCCAGCAGCATCTTTGATTCCTGGGAAGATGTCCGGAGATGTGGTACGAGCATCCCAGTGTCAGTGGTGCCAAGGGATGGAGGGCAAAGATCCCAAAGTCTTGGGGAAAAAAGATGGCAATTATTTCCTAAAACTTTTAGTTTTCCTAAAGGTCCCAATTTTCATGGATGTAAATGTCCAGAAGTATTCAGACATCCGGAATCAGCACTGGATCTCTCTGCCCAGGAAAGGTTTTGGGGTTGGCAGCAGGGACTGGTTCCTGGTGCAGGACAGCATCTGTATGGGGTGATGCTTGCTCCTGGTTAGGGCCACATCACACTGTTCCCTGGGGAGGAATAACAGCTCATCAGGGTTTTATTCTGCAAAGCACTTTCATAGTAGATGGACTGATATTATTGGAAGTGTCTTTAAAGCAAATATAATGAACTCAGCTTAAAGAACTGGTGATGGGCTCGGATAAAAACTGGATTTTCTTAGCTGAGTCACTTGGAGGCAACCGTAGTTTTATTTGGCTACTATGACTCAAGCAGCTCAGGGAAAGGGGATTTTAAAGGTGCTGGAAGTGATGGGAAATCTGTGGCAAATGGGAAAGGAAGAGGAAAAGAGTCGTGCTTTGTTTTCTACAGAGTTCTTGGGATGCTGGTTGCCAGAAGGGGGAAAACTGGGGATGGAAATGACACAGAGACATTGGCACTAAAACATGGTGCCAGCCTGAGTTGTTCATGGAGAGGAGAAGCTGATGGCAGTGAGGTTGGCAGCAGCCTGGCTCTTATGCCATTTGTTGCCCTTTGGGCATGATCCAGCCAGGGGTGAGCTCTCTGTTTCCTCCTATGGGGAACCCCAGTGCTGTCAGCACCCCCAGCAGAAATTGTCCCCAGAAATGGCTTTTCCAGGTCTTCTGACCTAGAAACCAGCCCTGAATGAAGGAGCCAGAGAAGAGAGAGATGCTGCAGGAAGAGTGATTAGGTTGTCCCCAGGTGTTTGCTCACCCATGGCAGAACACTGTTTCCCTCCTAATACTGCTTGTACTTTCCATTAGCCGGCTCTGACCTTTTAGTGCCGTAATCAAACAAGACAACCTAACACTTAAATCTGAGTGTTTAGCGCTGACATTTACAATTGGGTCTCAAGTAAGAGAGACCAAATGAAAATTTCCTGGCAGACAGCACGCTGCGGGGAAGGGGAATCAAATCATTCAGTTGCTGAATGAGAGGCACGCGGGCCCCGTCAGCAGCCGCAGTGCCCCGGCTGCTATTTGTACTGGAGAGCTTGTCATTAAAAACCAATATTCATCTGGAGCTGATGTGGCACAGCAGTGCCAGTGATCCCACACGCATCTCCCATCTGGGGCATGGGGAACTGTATTTGGCATTTGATGAAGGTAAACAGGAGCGATCTGACTTGGGCAGAGTGGGGATGCTACATTAAATGTTAAGGATCCGAGGCAGTAATGAGGATGTTTTCTCTCATTCAGCCTTTGCTGTATTCATAGAATCATAGAGATTGGCTTGTGTTTGAAGGGACCTTAAGGGTCCTCCAGCTCCAACCCCTGCCACAGGCAGGGACCCCTTCCACTGGAGCAGCTTGCTCCAAGCCCCTGTGTCCAACCTGGCCTTGAGCACTGCCAGGGATGGGGCAGCCACAGCTTCTCTGGGCCATCACCCTGGGCCAGCGCCTCAGCACCCTCACAGGGAACAGCTTCTGCCTGAGAGCTCAGCTCAGTCTCCCCTGTTGTGGCAGGTTCAAGCCATTGCCCTTGGCCTGTCCCTACAGGCCCTTGTCCCAAGCCCCTCTCCAGGTTCCCTGCAGCCCCTTTAGGCCCTGGAGCTGCTCTCAGGTCTCCCCTTCAGGAGCCTTCTCTCCCCCAGGCTGCCCCAGCCCAGCTCTCTCAGCCTGGCTCCAGAGCAGAGCTGCTCCAGCCCTCGCAGCAGCTCCGTGGCCTCCTCTGCCCTTGCTCCAACTGCTCCACACTTTCTCTTGCCTAAAAGGTGAGCTCTCGATGCATCCCTTGGTGCATTCCCTGCTGTGGCTCTGCACTCGTCCCTGTGCACGACCCTTGGCAGGGATGGGCTGTTCCAGCCCGGTCTCTGGGATAACCAAGCCCTGAGCATTTAGTGGTGTTGGCCTGGTGAGGACATAAGGCTGTCAGTACATTGGGGTGTGCTGAGGGCCCAAACACCCCTGGGGCTCCCCAGGGCCTGCACCCACCATGGCTCCCCTGTTCACTCTATTCATTACTATGTTGTCCTGTGCCCTCTGGGCTGCTGCTTCCCTCCATGTCCTCTTTTTCCTTTCATTATGGAAAGCACTAACTCCCTCCTTGCCTCCCTGGTGCTGTGCCTGCCTGGTGGGTGCTTGGTCCTTCCACCCTGTGTGTGACACCTCCTTGGCAACAGAGTGTGATATGAAAATGCCCAGGGGCAGGAATGAGCCATGGATAACCCTTTTCTCCCCCCGTGCTAGAGGTAGAGCAAATGGTGCTGGGATCTGTTTTAACATGTGATGTTCTCAAGGAGACTCTCCCCTGACGTGCTCTGAGGCAGCCGGTGGTGTTGGTTCTCAGCCACATCCTTGGGTGGAAATCTGCTTGTCCAGGGGGGACAGAGCTGGTTGGTGCAGGCAGGGACCCCAGATGGGACCCCATAGTTCAGCCAGAGCCTTTCCTCCAGCTCTTGGAGCACCCTCAGGCCCTCACCTCTCCATGTCTCTTTCTGGCAGTGCTGGCATCACCACAAGGCTTAGATGGGGATAGAAACACCTTTCAACTGGTTTCCCACTACCAAGTGGGGACATCCCCATTTCCCTCTCCCAGACGCTTCTTTCTGTGCCATCACACACTCTCCAAGAGCTCCACATCTTTCCCCAGAGCCCTCCTGTGTGCTTTGGCTGTGTTCCCCTCCTGCTGGCATCACCCAGGGGGTCCTGGGTCCATGGCACTCCAGCAGCCTCCTGAGGCCTCCAGGGTGAAGCAGTGATGTACACCTGTGTTCCCATCCTCCCCACATCGCTTTGCTGAACCTGGGATGCTGCAGAGACCCAAGGAGCACAAGGAGCTGCCCAGGATCTAACCCATCTCCCACCCAGCCAGAACCCTTGAACCCAGTAAGTATCAGCATCTCTTCAATGTGAGCTTGGATAAACTCTTAAATCCACTTGGGATCTCACTTCAGCCATTTCCTGTTAATGCTTTATTAGTAAACCTTTTGCCTCGTTGTAGGCAAATCTTGGAGCTTTTCTGTAGCATTTGCTCTTTTGGGAGTTTCTATGTGCTGTTAGTCTGTGTGGGCTGATTTCTACCATTTTAGTTGAAAAGAAAGGAATAAAGAAGGCCGGGAGTACAAGGAGAGGGAAGCAAATGGTCTCACCAGCATCTCTGGTCCTGATGAGCTGGAGGGAAATGAGCCCATGGGTGACATCTTGGTTGTTCAGCAAGGAGGCCCCCGGGAGGGATGCTGTCACTGAGCACACTGGGGAAGGATTCAGCAGGAAGCCAGGAAAGGCAGGTGCTTCCACCCCAGCTCTGCCCCTCATTTGCTCCTGCAGCAGGAATGGGCTGGCTCCGTGCCTCAGTTTCCCTTTCTGTGAAAGGGGCGTATTCCTGCTCCCTCCCCAGGACACACTGAAAGCCCTGAGCAGCAGAAGCAGAGCCCAGTCCTGCACCTGTACTGACCGCAAGGGATGAGGTCCTTTGGGAAAGTTCCTGTGATGTCTTTGTGTATATGTGCTATGTGTGATGCCTTTGCAGATGCAAATGTTACAGCAGTGTAAGGAAATGCTGGAGTAAAAAGCTAAATTGTATGTATGTATGTATGTATCTATCTATCTACCTACCTACCTATCTATCCATCTACCCAACTATCTATCCATCTACCCAACTATCTATCTACCTATCTATCTATCTATCTATCTATCTATCATCTATCTATCTATCTATCCATCTATCCATCTACCCACCTATCTATCTATCTATCTATCTATCTATCTATCTATCTATCTATCTATCATCAATTTCTCCATTTAATATATCCATTTAGTTTCCCTCTGTGTGTTCTCAAACAGGTTAGGTTTCTGAATTGACACCAGCTGAACACAACCAGAAGACACAGGTTTGTTTTACATCAACACTATGAAAACCACATGGAATTAGACTTGGTTTTATAACACTCATTCAGCAATCCTGAGGCCAGAAATGGAATTTAATGTATAGTGTGGTGAGGTACAGATGAGACCCTTTCAGAGTTTCCATGTTTTTCTTATACTATACATTATCAATGCTGCATGGTCAATTCCCCCCCACACCAAACCCCCTCTAAAAGCAACTGGTTGTTTCTGAAGCCTTTGCTGTGGGGTGACATCTCCATATGCAGTCAGTGACCTGTTGTTTCAGAAGCTGATATAGGAATAAACAGCAAATTAAAAGTAATAATAATAACAAAACTAAACCCCAGAGATCAGGGAAAGCAGCGGAATTTCCAGCCCCCAGGAAGCTCCTGCTCCAGGAAAGGGCACGTAGCCATGGCAACAGGGGCCCTCACTGTCACGATAATAAAAAAGTATATTATTCTAGGAGAGCTCTTAAAAGGGAAATCTACATTTCATGGAGGGGATGATGAGATATTGGGCAGCAGAGAGAGAAATGAGCCAGAAGAGACTGGAAAGAGATCCCGGCACTTCTGCACCCAGCTCAGAGGGGGATGCAGACCCGGCGGAAGGATGCGGGAGCATCCCATGGCTGTATCTGGGACTTGGCTGCCTCCGTCTCCTCCACGCCTCTGTGGACATGATTGAGATGGTGCTGTGGAGGAGATCCATCCCCACGTGTATACCTGGAGCCATGTGGATCTAGGGGTGAAAGCTGGAACTTCAGGGGCTGTGCTGGTGCAGAGGGACACGGGGAGCCCTGCTGAGGTCCGGTGGCAGCAGCCAAAGCTCCAGCATCCATTAGGCACTGAGCATCCTTGTGGCATTGAGGCCCACTGTGTGCTCCTGGCTGCAGGAAATGCGTTCCCCTTCATAGGAAGGGTTTGAGGTTTTGGCAAAGATGGAATTGTGGGAAAACAGCATTTTGGCTGAACTTTTCCTGGGGTTGAATTTTGGGAAAAGCCTAAAAACTGGTGCTGGCAAGTCAAAGGTAACAAAAGGGTGTGTTGATGTTGCATAGACTCATAGAATGGTTTGGGGTGGAAGCTCACCCGGGGGGGGGAGGGATGCCCTGGCTCTGTGGCTCTCTCTGGGTTTTGGGGTGTTGGAAAAGACCTTTCAGATCATCAAGTCCAGTCACTACCGCAGGACTGCCAAGGCCACCACTAACCCCTGTCACTAAGTGAAGTGGTGCATCTTTGGGTCTTGCCTGCTGACAGCACCAAGGTGTGGGGTAAAAACACCTCATTGAGGCATCCCCCAAACCCTTCCTGTGGGTATTCCCTGCAGTGGGGAACAGGGAAGCTGGCCTAGGAATGGGAAGTGAAAGGGAAAAACTGACCTCAAAATGCAGGGGCAAAGAGGAGCCCAGTGGCAGAGCTGCTGCCCAGGAGTGCTCCTGCTCTGATGCACTACTCCAGTCTCCTTTCTCTTTTCCAGCATCATTCCCCAGTCCTGCCCTGCCAAAGCTGGCATCGTGGCCCAGTGCCAGTCCTGGGTGGGTAAGGGAGATGCTCAGTTGAGCCCAGGAAGGGATGGAATCAAAATACACATTTGTGTGTGTCCCAGTGAAGCTGGGAAGCCAGGGCAATGGAGGAGGAGGATCCATGGGGATCCGCTGCTCCCTGCCCCTCTCCTCCCACATAACCTCCACATCCCAGAGGGAAGCAAGAGCAGTGCAAGAAGCCCGCAGAGCCCCTGGCAATGCTGGTCTGGCCAATGACAATCACAGCATTCCCTGTGCTGGTGGGGCTCTGCTGGGCATTGCCCATGCTCTTACCATGCCCCATAACCCCATAAACCTGGGCTCAAGCCTCCAGCTCCATATCATCCCACAGCCAAAAGGGGATTTGCCCTGATCCCTCTGAGCATCCTCAGCCTCCCCTTCTCCCTCATGGGGCAGCACTGATCTCCATGTTATTTTAACCTGAAAGCAGGAATCGAGGTTCTTGGCTCCAGGACAGCATTAATGCCCAGCAAAACCCATCAGAGCTATAAATACCTCACTGCCCATTACAGAGCAAATCCAGAATTGCATCCAAAGCCACTAGCAACAGGATGGAGTACAGCTCTGTAATCAACATGATCCCAGTGCACTGGCATTTAGGATACAGCTCTTTCAATAATCCCAAAATATTGGATGCTTTTTTCATTCCATTGGGATTACAATCACAGGGTGCAAATAAATGCAGTTTGTAAAAGATTCCTGAAACTTGCCTGGAGCAGAAAGGTAGAGCTGGATGCTGAGGGCAGTGGGAGGATGCAGGGGGTTTGCTGGCCCCTTTGTCACTCCCCTCCACTGCAGGGACCCTCCGGGAGAGCCAGCGGGTCCTGCTGTGCATCTCCTTTGGGTGCCGGAGCTGGGGCTGGCTCAAATTCGGATCGTGAGTAGGTGTGGGTGAGCCCAGGGTCCCTTCTGCCTCGTGATCTCACGGGGCTGGGATGATTAAAATCAGGTGATAAAGAGTTTCCCACGGGTGACAGCCTTCCAGTGCCTAAAGGGGCTGCAGGAAACCTGGAGACAAGGGCCTGTAGGGACAGGTCAAGGGGAATGGCTTGGACCTGCCAGAACAGGGGAGACTGAGCTGAGCTCTGAGGCAGAAGCTGTTCCCTGTGAGGGTGCTGAGGCGCTGGCACAGGGTGATGGCCCAGAGAAGCTGTGGCTGCCCCATCCCTGGCAGTGCTCAAGGCCAGGTTGGACACAGGGGCTTGGAGCAAGCTGCTCCAGTGGAAGGGGTCCCTGCCCGTGGCAGGGGTTGGAGCTGGAGGAGCTTTGAGGTCCCTTCCAATACAAGCCAGACTGGGGTTCTATGCTTCGGACAGGAGTGGGAAGTGTGGAAAGCGGGGCTCGGAGGGGGCTCGCGGCCGCCCGGCCCTCCCGGAGCCATGCGCGGGGCTGGTTCCCAGGCTCGGGGCGCACAATCCCGAGGACCCATCCCACGGCTCCGTCACTTCCCAATTCCCGAGCTCAGCCCCGGCCTCTCTGCCGCGGGCCCTGCAGGGGGCGCTCACGCCGTGCGCAGCACCCCTGGTCCGCGGGTTCCAGCCCTCCCGGGGCACGCTCCCGCGGATGGGTCCGAGCTTCCCGAGCGAGGGTTCACAGCTCGCGAAGCGCATCCCGGTGGTGCCCTGCAGCCCGGGACAGCGGAGAGCAGCTGGGGCTGCAAGGAGCCGTCAGCTGCGAGCTGGCTCAGCGCGGAACGCAGGCTCACACGCACCCGGAGCTGCCTTCCAGGCTCGCTGCCCTTGGGATGCTCCTGCACCGCCGGAGCCGGGTGTATCCGCTCTCTTCAGCCTGGCTGGAGCGCTACGTTATCCTTATCTTTGGTCTCGTGCTGCTCATGCATCACTTGAACGAATCCCTCTGGTTATCCCGGTTCCTGTACCCGTTTCCAAGAGCAGCAGTTGGCCGCCTGAGCTCTCTTTGAGCTCCATTTGCTGGTGCTTACAAAACACCGCAGGCTCTGGGCCAGTCTCTGCAGGTTGGTCTTTCCTCCTTCCTCCTGCCCCAGGAAATACCTCCCAGGAGATGGGCAGAGGTGGCAGCAGAGATCGTGGTGACCCAAAGGCATCACACTTTGGGAGACAGTTCCGGATCTTGGGCAATTCCATGATTTTTAACAAGGATGGAGAATTTCCTCATCTGATTTTCATCTGTAACAGCCAGAGAAGGTCCAGCGCTAACTGGGATTAACTGGGAAAAGGGCAAGGGCCCAGGATATGCAGTTAGGTGAGGGGTGGTGGGAGATTATGTGCAGCTGCAGGCAGCCCAGCTCTTTGCACACTTAAGCCTCCCTTCATAGAATCATAGAATAGTCCGGGTTGGAAAGGACCTTAAGATCATCCAGTTCCAACCCCCCTGCCATAAGCAGGGACACCTCACACTAAACCATGGCACCCAAGGCTTCATCCAACCTGGCCTTGAACACTGCCAGGGATGGAGCACTCACAACCTCCCTGGCCAACCCATTCCAGCGCCTCACCACCCTAACAGGAAAGAATTTCTTCCTTATATCCATCTTATATAGCCATTCCTTATATACCTCTCNCCCTGGGCAATCCAGCGCCTCACCACCCTAACAGGAAAGAATTTCTTCCTTATATCCATCTTATATAGCCATTCCTTATATACCTCTCCTGTTTCAGTTTGAACCCGTTACCCCTTGTCCTGTCACTGCAGTCCCTAATGAAGAGCCCCTCCCCAGCATCCCTATAGGCCCCCTTCAGATACTGGAAGCCTGATACTCACCTAAAACTCAGCTCAAGGTCTCTGTGGGACGTTTTCCTTCCTCTCAGCATTTACCTTCTTTGGTGCCACCTTATTTATCCCACTCAGAATTCCAAACTTTGCCCTGGCTCAGGACCGCAGCATCATCGTCAGAAGAGAATCCTTGCTCCTCTCTATCAACTCAGGCATTTCTGACACACACCGCATGGAAAGCAGCTGAACGAGGAGGTTAAACACATGCAGTTACGTACCTTCCACTGCCTGCTCTGGGGAGCAAGCAGAAAGGAATTAAGGAATCAGGAATGAATTATCCAGCAGAAGCACTTTCGAGTCTTTTATCTGTATTCCTCATAGGTGCCATTTTCGTATGAATACAAAGCCTAGATGTACTTAGGAACCTTATGCATATAGGAGATATAAGGGATGTTGGCTAAATTGGAGATAATTTTGCTTTTCTATGTACACAAATATAGATGCACACATCATTACCATTTTATTGATGTGTGTGTGTTTACACATCCAGATCTTATATTTACATATTCATGGGAATGCTGTATGGATTGAACGCTATCAGAGGCAGCTCCCAGATAAAAGCAACCCTGGGAGCTAATGAATGGGGAAAAAAAGGAGAAAACAAATATAAACCAGTGATAACTCAGCCTCACCTTTTCCTTCTGCTACTGGAAGTAAATGACGTTGCTGAACAAACACATGCTTTAACCCCACAGTCTGCTGCAGTGGAGGTGCTCACAAACAGCTCCATCCTTGTTCAGCTCCCTGGTTTTCTATTCTCAAATCAAGAATATCACAACTTCTCTTGGAAACCAAGCCATAAGCATCACTTTGCCCCGGATCCACCGAAATATCCCCCTTGGTGCTGCTGTTTGATGCCACGGAGGCACCAGGCCAACCCAGCATCTACCTGGGTGAGGGGAATGGTGGGGTTGGGATGGGAATTGGGGCAGGTTTTGCCAGGTCTTGCTTTAGAGCAACACCAGAGGGTTTTGCTCTGGTAGAAGTACATCCAGATAGGACATTACTCACTGCTCCCCTCCTCGGTGTGCTCCTGGCTCACGTGGAAGAGCCTGGAGAATGGGAAACAGGAATTTTTAGCGCTGACGTGGAGTTTCACACCTTTTCTGAGATGATATTTCAATTTCTGCCTTTCCCCCCCCCTCCTCTTTCTTTTCCATGCAACTGCTCCTGGTGTTTCTAAACCAAATGAACATGAGCGTTAAATGCTGGGTGCTCTCCTGAAGGGCAGGTTCCTCTTAGACCCCCCCACCCCAAGCATTTGCCAAAGATAAATGTGAAACTGGAGCATGTGAGACTCTTCCAGTGTGGTTCAGGCCCTGTTTTTTTGCAGTGCCTTCTCCTCCTCAGAGAAGAAAATGAGAAGACAGGATTTGGAGAGAGAACCATCATCGGAAGAGCAAAAACCCATCCTCAGTAGAGCTGCTGCCACCTCTCAGCTCCCTTTGAATTGCTCTCAGTGCATTACTTGGTTTGCAATTTCATTCCCTTTCCTAGGAGCAGCCTCAGCTTTATGTTTCCCTTTTAAGCTGATTAAAATAAAGTATTTGGACAAATGTCATGGGCACTTAGAAATCTCTGCTCTGTTTACTTTCCTTTGCTTTCATCCTGTCCACCTTCGGCAGCACCAGCTCTTAAAGCCTTGAGTGCTGTCTATCTAAATTGATGCATCTTGTAGGCAGGGTACAGATTCATTATTATTTTGTACATTGGAAATACACCTTTATTAAGTCTCCATGTTTTTTTCCAATGGTTGAATAGTTGAGCTTCTTTATAAACCATCAGCTCCTTGAGATCCATTAGGTACATACCTCTGGGAGTGTGGTCTTCATCCAACAAGCGTTTAGTCAGTGCACAAAGCAGGCCCTAAAGAAGCAATTTTGTGTTCTTCCAAACATCTGCCATTGCACGCATGGCTCCTGGAGGTCCAGGGCAGGTTTCCACCTCAGGGTACCACTCTTGCACTCCCAGGGGTTGCATGGTCCCCAGGCAGCCCCATTCCCAGAGCCAGAGCTCAGGTGCCTCCTTTCAAGCCATGTTGTCACTGTAGCTACCATCCTTCTCCTTCCTTCCTCCCCTCCACTCACAGGAGATGCCTGTTCCTGGGCATAGAGCTGCTGCTCCCCTGTTCCATTCATTTTGCATGGTGGGCATGAGGTTGATACCCACCCGGAAGAGCATCATCATGTTTCTCTGAGCAGAAAATCCATAAAACATTAGATGAATGTTTCCCCAAAGTAACAGGAGCAGTTCCATATATTAACCTTTCCAAAGGTGATTGTTAGGCCTCTGAGGACACCAGTAAGTATTGATGGTCCTGACCAGTCTCACAGGGAGCCTCCATCCACATCCCTGAGCACAGGAGCTCTATTTAAACTCAGCAGTTGGCCTTCAGCCATAAGCTGTGATGGAGGGGTGCTGGCCTGATCACCTAATCCAGGTGACAGTCAAGGAGGGTCTGAGCACTCCTGTCAAGAAGGGAATGGAAGTCCATAGCTGAGGGTTTGAAGTGATCCACCAATGTGCTGGGCCAGACATGAGACCAGAGCTCCTGTGGGAAGAAATGAGGCTGAGTTTTGGTTTGATCCAGCTTCAGATCTAGTTTATGCCACAGACTAGGGAGGGGACAAGGTGGGAAGGACAGGCCACAGGAGCTTAGGGACGTCTCTTGGGGATGCTGGTATGGAAAGCCAGGACCCCTGTTCCTGGAAGAGCTGGTGGCACCATGGAGGGGAAGGATGTGTCTTTGGGGACATCTTGGACCATGTCAGGGAGATGCTGGAGGTACAGCGTGTGGCTGCTGCAACCTTTCCACAGCCCATGCGTGGCCTGGACTTTCCCATTGGCTCAGTGTGATACTCCCCTGAGCAAATACTTTCTGTCAGTTTGATTCTGCTTCCCAGAAGAATCCCTGTCTTTGGGGGAAGGCAGTGAAATGTGTTACCCAAAGGGTCATTTTAGGGAATCCCCAGCCTCTTCCAAGCCCACAGCCCTGCCAAGCAGCTCCTGTTCCCCATTTCCTTGTTTCTGCAGGAGCTAATGGAACTGCACCGGCACTATGCAGTGCTGGTGGTTGGGGCTGTCACCTTGCTCTCATTGTCCATCCCCAGAAGATCTCAGCAGGAGGATCATGGGGTGATGCTGATAGCAAGGGCAATGGCAGCTGTGGCACGGCCTCTGGTGGCCAATGGAAAAGGCCATGTGGAATGCTTGGTGCCACTTCTAGCCATGCTGGTCCTGGGTGGCTGTGCTGGCACAGGGCACCAAGCACCATGTGAAGCAGAAGGCCCTGCATGTGCAAGGTCCTTGGCTTGCACCCAGTTCATGTCTCAAGCTGAGGCCCTCACCTCCACAGCCTCCTTTAGATGTGATATCCTTCAGCCCCCACGTCGCTGGGAGGTCTGTTTCTGGACTCTCAAACCACTTCCCCAGTGAGATGCTCACTCTGCATTTCCAGTGCTCTGAGCACAGATGTGTTTATTTAACTGATTTCCATAGGTTTTTTCCAGTGATGCAGATTGCAGAGCTGTGAGCATCACATGAAGGCAGAGTAGAGAAATCAATTTAACTCCCATCTGAGTTGCACAGAGAAAGGAATAAATGGAAAGTTATTTTTACAATGGCCATTGTGATTGTTCCCATTGCCAGCTTGGCCAGGTCCTTCTGCTGCAGGAGCTGCAGCCCTGGCCAGGAATACCAGAGATTGCATTGGGTCAAACAGATTGCTGTGTGTGGGTCCAACAGCTTCAGAGAACACAAAGACCTGCAGAAAGACTGAAAAAGTGCACACATTAACACTGGTTTCAAGCTGGAGTGAGGAGCACTGATCGTCCAAACCCACAGCTTGCAGGGGTAGATGTAGATATATACAAAGAGCTTACCTATGCCTTGATAGCCCTTGAGGATGGTCCCATGGGGAGGAGGTTGGTGTTCTGCTGATGGCTCTTTCCAATCCGTGGTGCTGGTGGTCACACACTCTGGGTCAAGGGTAGGTCCCATCCATGGAGCAGCACACGTTTGTCACTGCAATGTCACATCAAGGTAGGTCTGACCATAGTGCTCCAGGATGGGAATTGGGTGGGTAAGAAATATTTGTGACTCTTCATCAGCACTGTGGAGCTTTTAATGTGAAACTATGGAAGTGACTCCAAGCGAATGAGTAACTCCAGAAAGTGAGGTGTGATTGTAAGGGAAACAGGCTGATGGCTAAAACTGATGCAGTGACCAGAGCCAGAGGGGCAATGCTGGATGTGGTACCTTGTGCTGTTGGGCTACGAGGGGTGGTGAGGAAGCCACTGTTCCAGAGCCTGCCCCTGCCCTTTCCAGGCTGCTTCTTGCTGTGGGAAAAGGGGAAGTCCCAGGTGAGCTTCCAGAGCACAGAGGTGTCCCTGCTTGTGCAGGTCAGCACAGCCCTGCCCACAGGGAGTCCATGTGTCCAGGCCCCGGACAGTGCTGGAGCATCATCAGGGTGCAGGGGCTGCCTTTGCTCTGCATCAGGCACACGCTGGGCTGGGTTTCTCAGTGCTCTTCTCCTGCACTGCCCTCCAGGCCCAGGGCACAGGCAGTTGCAGATAGAGCTCAGTAACCTGGGGTTGGTGCTGAATGTTCAAAACCCACAGTTTATGGCACCCATTGGTGGATGACTCAATCACTGTTTCTAAAGTAACACATCTCGAGTTCCAGGTATCAGCTTTGCTTTCTGAGCTGCAGTGTTTCCATTTTCAGGCTTCCCTTTAAAACCAAAGGGTGAGCTTATTTTTTGCCTTCCCATCAGCAACCGGACACAAGCCACATGAGGAGCTTTGCAACTGCAGGAGAGGAAAGAAAATGTCCAGCCTTGTAAGGGACAAACAGCCCTGTCCTTGGGGATGGATTTAGGCTCAGCCGTTGTAGCAGGTGCAGCTCAGCCCCGTCCCTTGCAGGGCTGTGTGTTGCAGCCTCCATCCCCACCATCCACGCTGGCTGCAAAGCTGGGGGGACCTTCACTGCTGTGATGCCAGAGACTGCTCTGGACCTGCCCTCTATATCTGGGATGCCCATAGGACAGGAGATGCTTTGGTGCCAGATGATTCAGCTGCAGGACCAATGCTCAGACACTGACACTTTTTCACACTCCTTCTCTCCCTTCAATGAAAACGCTCTAAGAAAACGTCCTACACACAAGATTTGGCTCTGATCTAAAGAGTAGGAAAGGGGAATTTGCCTACAGTGGGTTGGAATGGGAGCAATCAGGGCACCAGACACTGCACAAAGAGATGAGCTGATTCCCCTCATCCTACTATACTCCATCCCAGCCAAACCAGCACCTCCTTGTGCGTCATCAGCATTGCCACATGCCAGATGAAGCTTTCCTTGGACAGCCAAAGCAATCTCAGGTGCCTGTGGGATATTTTGGGGACGTTTCTGAGGAAAAGTCCTCTGCAAAGTTCCCTCATGTACAAGCTCCTTCCCACATCAGCTCCCAGCCCAGCGCCAGCAATGCAGCGAGCCCATGGCAATATTTATGGCCATGGTGTATTCATTTGACAGTTTGTCTTTGTTTATTGAGTTTATGGTTGGTCTCTATAATGAGGCTGATGGATTTATGTCCAGGCTATCAAGGCATAGGTAAGCTCTTTATGTGTACCTACATCTACCCCTACAAGCTGTGGGCAATCAGTGCTCCTCACTCCAGCCTGAAACCAGTATCAATGTGTGTGCACTTTTCAAGTCTTTCTTATATGTATGTATAAAAGCTGCTTGGTGACAGTAAAAAACAATGCTTGCAGCAATTAAGCCAAAATGCTGATGTATCCCCAGCAGAAGGCTGCCTGGAGAGCGTGCTTGGAGAGGTGGCACTGGGGTGCTGGTCTGTGGATCTCCTGTCCCTGGGGTGAGATTGTAGCTGGGGTTGGTGCTGGCCATGCACCAGGAGCCTGAGATTGGCCATGTTCAGCAGTGGTCTCAAAACCCCCCAAACCCTCATATTTCCCCTTGGCTCACATCTGACAGGAGAAAGGGACATGGCCACGAGCATGGGAATGATGCTGGAGAGGGATCCTTTCTGCCTCAGCACATCACATCCAGTGGCCAGCGAGCAGCACAGGCGCCTTTTCAGCAAGAGGGTTCCTTCCAATGCCAAATGAGTCTGTAAAATCCTGCCCAAACGCTCAACTTCCTGGTTGCTGGGGGAGGAGAAGGGTTAAGCTTTGCAAAGCAGAACATTTCATCTCTGTAACCAAAAGATCACACTCTCCACCCGAAACAGCATTGACGACCAGGGTGTATTGGAGCCTGTCAGCTCTGCTTTGCTCTCTGTTGTTAAGAAACCTGCTGCTCCCCATCTGAAAAATGTCAGAGGGAAATTGAACAATAACATTTTCCCCTTTCCCTGCTGCCACTCCTGCTTTCCCTCAACAGCAACCGGTGTTTTCCAAGCATTCTGACAAGCTCTGAGCCACAGGGTGCTGTTGGAGCTGGGTGCAAGAGGATGGATCCTGGTACCCGCAGAGCCCAGGGACACCAAAACACGATGGGTGCTGCTTGTCCCCAGGGCATGGGTAGAAACATGGGACCCCATCTTGGATGAGGGCTTCCTCTGTAAAAGGAGAGGGCAAAGAAAAGGAAGAAAAGGGTTTGGTTCAGGTGTGTTATGGAGAGACTTGGATATGAATCATGAGTGCCCCAATAGCACTGGAGTAACATCACTATGATGCTGAGAGTAGCAGCATAAGGAGTGGCCCTTAAGGAGTGCCACTACACTGTGGCAGCTGTAGTTGCTTCAGCTACTCAACAACTTAAAAGCATGGAAATCAGTTAAAAGTCAAGTCACTCACACTTTATATCCCCTTGCTATGAGCTGTGCTGCAGATGCTGCCATGTCCCCTGCTGCTTGCAGGGACACAGACTCAGGTTGGCCTGTTTGGGTCGAAAACAAGGGCTGCACAACACTCCAAAAGTGCTAACTAATAGAGGTGGGATGGGCATGTATAAGCTGAGCACCTAAAGCTTGTTGGGCTGCAGCCCATCTCTGATCATGTCACCTCACTTGATGGTGGATGCTCAGTGCTGCTGGAGCCAGGATTGCCCAGATAACAGCATCTGGGCTGGAAACCCAGCAGGCTGTCCTGCTGGCACTTGTGGACTGTGTGTGTTAGCCAACTGGGTTGCTTTCGCTGGCCATAAAGGCGCATTGCCCAGCCAAAGCGCTTGTTCCCAGCATCAGAGCTGAGCGACCAAAGCAAGACCTGGGAAGGGCTTTGCATGCTCAGGGACATCTCCCACTGACATCAAGGCAAGTGCAGGCGTCTTGGCAATTACTGCAGAACTGAGCTTGCAAGTGTGCTGGTTTTGTTCGTGTTCATCTGAAAGCCTTTGACACATCCATGCTGTATGTTTCTTTTATGAATATGCAAATCAAAGCAGTGAAATTACAGATAATGATATGTAGTCAAAACTTTTCAGAAGTTAACGCATATTCCTTATTTTGCAGATTTCTATCACATTTGTATTTGCAAAATAGATGAGATAACACCGCTCCAGAGAAAGCTTTCCTGTCACCGGAGCAGCCATACACCTTTCAAATCCCACCCTGCAGAGCTGCCAGCTCCCTTCCCAGCACCAGGGGCCATCCTGCAGGATGGGAGCACAGTGTCCAGGCCCCTGAGGAGGGGCTGAGCTGCTGAGTGGGGTCAAGGGCTGGGTGGCTGGACCAAAGCACTGGCCTGTTGTGGATCTGCAACAAAACCCTGCAGGGAAACCACACCAGAGCCCAGGCTTCTCAAGCAAGCTGGGCACAGGAGGTGGATGTCACTGCATGGGGTGCCCAGCACTGTGCAGATCAGTTCTCTCGGAATGATAAATCCTAGTGTGATCACTTCTTGCTCTCTTGCTATAAGCCCAACTTCAAACACAACGGTAACATAATACCAATGCAATAAAATACTCTTGAAGATGATCTTTCCAAAAAGCAATCGAGCCTTTACCCAAGCTGCAGCATCATTTACAAACCCACACTGCTCTGGTGGGGCTTCTTGTTAAGGTGGAATGTGGGGAATTTTTCACAAATACTTGGGTTTACTCTGCTTTAGGAGAAAGTGGAAACATGGGGTTTGACCTGAATCAGACCCACTCGCTGCTCTTCCCATGATGTTCCCTGTTACCAGGTGAGATGCAGCATTCACCTCTCTCTGTTCTCACTCTGCTTTGCAGACATAATTCACCCTATGTAGGCTGTATTAGCGCGCTCCATCCCTTTGCCCATCAAGTGTTTCATGGCAAATCCATGGGGCTGACGCTCAGCACATGAGCTGTGCATGCTGCTGGGCCTCCTACAGTCCTTGGGCTGTTGGCTGGGGACTGCCTACACCTCATCCTGCTCTCAGTCTGATTCCTCAGTTTTATCCCATTTTTGCTGCATTCCCACTCCATCCCCATCAGCCGCCTCCTTCTGATGTTTAAAAGGAACCAGCTCAGGCTGTCATGGAAGATACCCATCACCCATGGCTGAGGGTACTCAGGGGAGCATCTTTGATCCTCCCAGTCCAGCTCTGGTGGGAACTCACAGAATCAACCAGGTTGGAAAAGACCGTCAAGATCACCGAGTCCAACCGTCCCAACTCGACACGTTCTGCCCTGCTCTCCCCCACATTCATTGCATCACCCTTAATAACGGTGTGGGTGAGCAGTTCCCAGCAAGCGACAGCACCCGAGCAGCCCAGCAGCGCCTGGTGAGCGCTCCCCGTTTCCCCCTCCTCTTTCTCTTCTTGCAAACACCTACATCCTTCCTGCATTGGCTCTAACCGCAAGACGATGAACTGAGCACGAACGGCAAGGGTAAAGGTCTGCGGGGGGTGGTGGCCCTTCTGTGCTCCACCTGCCCTGCAAAGAGCACCGGAAACCTCTGTCCTGCCGCCTGCATAACCCCAAACCAGGGCAGCGTGGCCGAGCCCGTCCTCTCCCCCAGCCTGGCCTGGGTACCACGTCCCCTCCTGCCGCTCCTGCAGCCCCAGAACCTGCGCCCGGCAACCCAAGGCTTGTGGCACCCGGCGGCGGGGTGTGTGTGTGTGTGTGGGGGGGGGGGGGGGC
>NDXB01019298.1:5896-34028 GCA_002631895.1 Agapornis roseicollis
GAATTATAGGCAATTTGATAGGTGGATAAAGAACTGGTTGGATGGCCACACACAAAGAGTTGTGGTCAATGGCTCAGTGTCAGGCTGGAGACCAGTGACGAGTGGTGTCCTTCAGGGATTGGTGTTGGGACCAGTCTTGTTCAACATCTTTGTCAGTGACAAAAGGGGTGTTGGTTGATGAGAAAATGAACATGAGCCGGCTTAAGTGTACGCTCGCAGCCCAGAAAGCCAACCATATCCTGGGTTGCATCAAAAGGAGCGTGACCAGCAGGTCGAAAGAGGTGATCCTGACCCTCTCCTCTGCTCTTGTGAGACCTTACCTGGAGTATTGTGTGCAGTTCTGGTGTCCTCAATATAAAAAGGACATGGAGCTGTTGGAACAAGTCCAGAGGAGGGCCATGAGGATGCTCAGGGAACTGGAGCTTCTCCCATACGAAGACAGGCTGAGAGAGTTGGGGCTGTTGAGCCTGGGGAAGAGAAGGCTGTGTGGAGACCTCATAGCAGCCTTCCAGTATCTGAAGGGGGCCTCTAGGGATGCTGGGGAGGTACTCTTCATTAAGGACTGTAGTGACAGGAGAAGGGGTAACGGGTTCAAACTTAAATGGAGGAAGTTTAGATTGGATATAAGGAAGAAGTTCTTTCCTGTGAGGGTGGTGAGGCACTGGAATGGGTTGGCCAGGGAGGTTGTGAATGCTCCATTCCTGGCAGTGTTCAAGGCCGGGTTGGACTGAACCTTGGGTGGCATGGTTTAGTGTGAGGTGTCCCTGCTTATGGCAGGGGGGTTGGAACTAGATGATCTTAAGGTCCTTTCCAACCCTAACTATTCTATGAGTCTGTGATTCTATGATTCTATGTGTTGATAGAACCTTTACAAATTTTATGGGTTACTTGGTAATTTGAGGACTGACAAGGGTAAGTAAAACTGAGCTAGACAACGTATGGGGTTTGCATGGCAAGATTTTGACAGCAGCAGGGTTACACAGGTGGATTCTGTGAGAAGCTGAGGCTTCCCTTGTGTTAGATGGACCTGCTGCTGGCCAAAGTCAAGCACATCAGCAATGATGGTAATGCCTCCAGGATAGCATAGTTAAGAAGGTGGAATAAATCCCTGTGCAACTTCAGCTGGAGGAAGGAGTGGGAATATGTGAGAAAAAAAGCCAAAACAGGGATCTTGCTTTCAAGTGTAGTTACTACCATGTTGGGCAGAGGAAGGAGATGGTCATTTTAAGTCATTCCATTTTCCTCTATATATTTACAGCACACTCAAATTGCAAAGATTAAACTTTTCAAAATTTTTTAGATTTTTTTTCTTTTTTTCCAAAGGCAAAATGGAGCATTAAAATGCACATTTAGACTACATAAACCAAATCGCCTGCAGAACTACTGTGGTCCTTACAAGTGATTAGTTTTGTAGTTCAAAGCACTGACTTTCAGTTTATTGAATTGCTAATGAAATTTTGACTATAATATAAAATAACATTTTCCCTCTAAAACATTATTAATGCCATTTCAGAGACTAATGTTGCAAACAGAATGATTCGTTTTTCATTAACCTACTGGTTCACAGCTGAATTTACTTATAAATCTCCCCCTTCATCCATTTTATATCTCACTGCCCCACTGAGTTTAAATTGTATCTAAAATATTACAACAGCAGAAGTATCTAAATTTTTATGATAGCAGAAGTATATTACTGCAATTAAAATATCAATAAAACAACCCACAGTGCCATTTTCACTATTGTTTTTGCCATGCTGGCAAGATACAAGGACTAAAGTGAACGTGGGCCCTTTTATTATCTAGCTGTGCACAGGAAGAATCCAGCCATAGTGTTTAAACAGAAAGAGTTGATAACATTAATTAACACTAGATCAAAAGCAAAATGGATACTGAATCCCATTTGTCATGAAATTAGTTTACGCTAATACAGTGCCCCTTTTCTCCCTTTCCTGTCACTCCTAGGCTGTGTGCTGCTGGTTAGTTTTGTTGCCATTTCTGTATTGCCTTTTGTTCTGCAGTCAACATCACAGCATCTAAGTTTCTGGTAATTGTTCTCTAAGTAACATAACTGCTGTTTGCTATGTTTCTCTCTCATACTCTTTCTAGACAAAAGAAATGTAGTTGAAAGCGTGCCTTATTCTAGAAAATGGAACTTTTCACCAAAGAAGGATGATATTCTTCCCTGTGCTCAGTGCTTAATTCTGATGCAGCTTGTGGCTTTCAGAATTATTACCTGCTATAACTTCTACCTTAGAGTTGACAAAGTAAATACAGGTTGATAAAGGTTTTTTGCTGTCTTGGATGCCCTCAGAGTCGGCTTGGAAAACCCCCCAAAACTCAAACAATTACATTTTGTAGGTCTGTTTCATTATTCTCTCGAGACACACCTGACTTCTCACTGTTTCTTACTGTAGTGAAAAATGCTTAAAATCCATGTAATCTGTGTGGGAGCTGAGGAGAAGGACTCTTTAAAAGCTTTATGGTTACCAAGACTCTAGAATATTTACACAATGATTCACCAAAATCCTTGACTTCTTGTTCTGTGGGTGAAGTGTCTTTTAACATATATTGATATGTGATCATTCCCACTCCACCTTCCTGATTGTCAGCTAATTTGAGATACACATACACAAAACTAAACCTCCTGACGAGTTCAATCTGTTCTAGATACATTAAAGCTCACTACAATGTCAGTAAAGCCTGGGTGGTGAAACGCAGGGTGTATGCAAAACCGGTTTTGCAGTATCTAGCATATCCTCAATGTGTATCAGATTCTGAATATAAGATTTTCCTGCATGTATCTATTGATAGGTAAATATTACTCTGATCTTATTCATTTAAAGTCAGAAAATAACTGTGTCTATGACATGAATTGAGAAGGTAAAGGGTATTTGATGGAGTGACATTTTTTTCTGTCTTCCAAGTCAGAAAGTTGAGGGTTAGAAAGTTGAGGGTTTGAAAGTTGAAGGGTAAAGAATTAAGAGCATATGTTTTTCAGTTGCCTTAAGTATAATATTCTACTGTTTAAATTCTTGGTGGATAGGTCTCTTCATCTAATCCTGGCAATTTACAATTCATGATAACACAAAATTCTAACAGGTTTTGTCTTTTAGTAATAGAAGAGTAATTTTTAATTTACTTTAACCTAATTTCTTTTTTAGTTCAAAGCTTTTTCTTTATAACAACCAATAAATTGTCCCACTGATGCACCAAATTTGCCCTTCATGAACTTTCAAGGTTCTGATTTAGGTTTATGCAAAGGTGTTGAAACTCCCACTAATCTGAGAGAATAATGAGTCATTTGTCTGCTAACATTTGTAGGAAATTATTTAAGTTGCTGCTTTCTGGGAGAGAGAATATATTGCCAAGGTTAAACACTGAGCCATGGAGTTACTGCAGAGAGCACTATCAACCTATTTTTTAAAAGTAAATTTTTCATTCTGGGCAGGGTAAATTACTCTGCAGCTTTTAATTCTCATATATTTCAAAATACCTTGAAGGTGTGTGAACATTCTCTGGTATTTTTCCTAATCTTCCCTATTTCTCATTCTTAAGTGCTTGTGCTGTGCTGTATTCTCACTCATGAGTTCTGCCTTGCTTCCAGAAAATGTTTGTTCAGTAACTTTGCATTTCATAGGACTACTTAGAAATCTGAAACTGGGCACAGATGTTTGTGTTGGCAGCCCAAATAACCAACATAGGAATGAAAGAAAAGGGAACCCAGCCTCAGTCTATAGTGTAGTGATGGAGACCTGATAGCAGCCTTCCAGTATCTGAAGAGGGCCTATAAGGATGCTGGGGAGGGCCTCTTCATTAGGCACTATAGTGACAGGACAAGGGGTAACGGGTTCAAACTTAAACAGGGGAAGTTTAGATTGGATATAAGGAAGATATTGTTTACTGTAAGGGTGGTGAGGCACTGGAATGGGTTGCCCAGGGAAGTTGTGAGTGCTCCATTCCTGGCAGTGTTCAAGGCCAGGTTGGACTGACCCTTGGGTGACATGGTTTGGTGTGAGGTGTCCCTGCTTATGGCAGGGGTGTTGGAACTAGATGATCTTAAGGCTTTTTCCAACCCTGACTATTCTATGATTCTATGAACTGGTTTTAAACTTCCAGCATAGCATAATGTACAGCTGCTTTGTGCTCCATGAACAGGGATCTGGGACCTGATGGAATTGTGANGGTGACATGGTGTGAGGTGTCCCTGCTTATGGCAGGGGTGTTGGAACTAGATGATCTTAAGGCTTTTTCCAACCCTGACTATTCTATGATTCTATGAACTGGTTTTAAACTTCCAGCATAGCATAATGTACAGCTGCTTTGTGCTCCATGAACAGGGATCTGGGACCTGATGGAATTGTGACCCTGCTTATATATTACTCCATCAACTTTTATGGCCTCTCTATTCTGTGACTGTATTCAGACAACAAACCAGTAGTCTACCACTGGTACTTCTTTCATATAAACGATATTTCTGATTTTATACCACGCACATATTACTTTCCCTTCCATCTTGCTTAGTCCTTGTCTTAAGGACAAGTAATGTGAACTACTGAGGTTTTGACTGTGCTAATTTGATCCTAGAGAACATGTAACTGTGACTTTTGAATTAACCTTTTTAATTTTGCTATATCAATAGCTACACCAGTTTTGAAACCAGAGAAGAAAACTGCAGATCAAGACAAACTGGGAAAGAGAGAAGATAAATGGACAAATTGAGCTGGGCTATTAGAGGCCTGATGACATAGTTTTGAAGAGTTACAAAATCTTAATTTCATGAAGTGGGAAATGGTGCTGAAAAAATCTGATGGAGTATTGAAGATTGATGTTTAATAACCCATTCTAAAATCTACTAACTCAGTGATTAACAGTGACAGCTCTGCAGAAGACGCATTAAAACTCAGGGTAAAACATAGAGCAGATTAATTCTGGGAAGAGAAAAAATCAAATATGTAACATGGCCTTTGCTTCTGAGTGATGAAGTAGAAGAAATTCACAGCAAACTCAGCAGCTCCTCCCATACAACAGAAATAAATGCTAGTAGGTGAGTAGATCAAAGCAGTAGGATTGTTTTACATGCATCCTTACAACCTGCCAAATATGTACACTACAAAGCTACACTTCTCTCAATTAAAGCTCAAGTAGTAGACTGTCAGCAGCACATCACTTTCTGACATATTGCTGTTACTGTTTTTAATTGATAGATATCTGTCAATAAGCAGCAATGGTAGAAAGTGTCAGTTTTCTGTTAACAGTGTAACTGCAGACACGGCACACACTTGTTCTGGCAGCACTGTACGTGCTGGGAACATTTGAAACACATGATCCCATCTGCACCCCCTAGTTAAGCAGGAATGGTATAAGACAATACTTTGGTGACAGACTTTTATAAAGAATTTAGAGCCTTCAACAGAGGGGTGTGAGCTACTTAGATAATGTTCCTTTTTTTGAAGTCAGTAACTGATGTGCAATGAAATAGCAGGGTTTATTCTGCCTGGTCAATCTGTGCACAAAACATCTGTCTTCAGTCTTGTTTCAGAGATGCAATAATAAATCTAATCGCCATCCACTTTGCAGAGTGAAAAAGCACCATGATTTTAGAACTAAAATGTAGAGCCATCACAAGAAATAACAACAGAGGTATGAATTCTCTCACACAGGCTGTCTCTCAGGTCCTTTGCTTTGCAACAGCTTGTGCCATTCATCTAATTAGCCAACACACAATCTGGTTGACCATTAGAGCCACATTACTAACTATCTTATTGCTTCAGTATCTGTTCATTGCCATTATCTTTAACAATGAAATGTACTGATTTGCTAATATTTTAATCATGCTTTTCTCAGAAACGGAAAGAAATAGTAGCTTCAGTTTGAGGTAATCTGGCTTTCAGTTGCTATGACTTCCCTGCCTATAACTGCTTAGCATTTCCTCCTAGGCAAGGTTAAATACTGTACTTAAGATTGAGACAGTGGAGCTAAGGCTGCACAGCACCTTGTAGAAGCAGGCTAGTAATATATGGTATTTAGTCATATATTGTGATCATATGGTTGTATGAATCCTCTCAGGTCCCTCTCATCCCATTGTGACAGAAGGGAGGCTGCTGCAGGTCCGTATTCTCTATGTGCCATCAATGAGATCAGGTATGTATTCCCACCTGGTGCATGTACACACACACACGTACACATGTGCACACACACACGTGCACATATGGTCAAGCACACAGACCAGCACAGAAAGAGGTTAGTGCCTTTATCAGCACCCACATATGCACCCACATACGCACCCACATACGCACCCACAGTGCTTGCACAGGCATGAGCACCACAGATTGCCTCATCCCATTCCTCCTACCAGGGTGGAGTCAGGATATATGCACACTCTTTCTCTTGATTCAAAAGCACCCATCTGTGGGTTATTTGAATACTAACACAGATATAAGATCCATCCAATATCTGTGGCCCATTCACACACACAGACTGAGGCTTTGGATCATAGAATCATAGAATAGTTAGGGTTGTAAGGAACCTGAAGATCATTGAGTTCCAACCCCCCTGCCATAAGCAGGGACACCTCACACCAAACCATGTCACCCAAGGCTTCATCCAATCTGGTCTTGAACACTGCCAGGGATGGAGCACTCACAACCTCCCTGGCCAACCCATTCCAGCATCTCACCAACCTTACAGGAAAGAATTTCTTCCTTATATCCAATCTAAACCTCTCCTGTTTAAGTTTCAACCCATTCCCCCTTGTCCTATCACTACAGTCCCTAATGAAGAGTACCTCCCCAGCATCCTTATAGGCCCTCTTCAGATACCAGAAGGCTGCTAGGAGGTCTCCACGCAGCCTTCTCTTCCCCAGGCTCAACAGCCCCAATTCTCTCAGCCTGTCTTTGTATGGGAGATGCTCCAGTTCCCTGATCATCTTCGTGGCCCTCCTCTGGACTTGTTCCAACAGCTCCATGTCCTTTTTATGTTGAGGACACCAGAACTGCACACAATACTGCAGGTGAGGTCTCATGAGAGCAGAGTAGAGGGGCAGGATCACCTCTTTCGACCTGCTGGTCACGCTCCTTTGATGCAACCCAGGACATGGTTGGCTTTCTGGGCTGCAAGTGCACACTGTCGACTCATGTTCATTTTCTCATTGACCACCACCCCCAAGTCCTTCTCTGCAGGGCTGCTCTCAATCTCCTCTTTGCCCAACCTGTAACTGTGTCTGGGATTGCTCCAACCCAGGTGGAGGACCTTGCACTTGCCATGGTTAAACTTCATGAGGTTGGCATCAGCCCACCTCACAAGCGTGTCAAGGTCCCTCTGGATGCCATTCCTCCCCTCCAGCGTATCCACTGAACCACATAGCTTGATGTCATCAGCAAATTTGCTGAGGGTGCACTCAATCCCACTGTCCATGTCAGCAACAAAGATGTTAAACAGGACCAGTCCCAACACTGATCACTGAGGGACACCACTTGTCACTGGCCTCCAGCCGGACACTGAGCCATTGACCACAACTCTTTGTGTGTGGCCATCCAACCAGTTCTTTATCCCCCGAGTGGTCCACCTATCAAATTGATGTCTCTCCAATTCAGAGACAAGGATGTCGTGTGGGACAGTGTCAAACGCTTTGCACAAGTTCAGGTAGATGATGTCAGCTGCTCTACCCCTGTCCATCAGTTCCGGAGCCCCATTGTAGAAGGCCACCAAATTGGTCAGGCAGGATTTCCCCTTAGTGAAGCTATGCTGGCTGCCACCAAGCACCTTGTTGTTTTTCATGTGCCTTAGCATGCCTTCCAGGAGAATCTGCTCCAAGATTTTTCCAGGCACAGAGGTGAGACTGACTGGTCTGTAATTCCTTGTGTCATCCATTTTACCCTTCTTGAAAATGGAGGTTATATTTCCCCTTTCCAGTCATTGGGAACTTCATCTGATTGCCATGCTCTCTCAAATGTGATGGTCAGTGCCTTAGCAACTTCACTTGCCAGCTCCTTCAGGACCTGCAGATGGATTTCATCAGGTCCCATGGTTGTTCTCTTCCTACTCACTGGCTGGTTCAACCTTAATTTCATGAGTAGTTTGCATATACAGGCTCAGGCAGTGACCAATGCAGAAAGTAGATAGAATAGATTTAATACAATTTTATGACAAGCTGTGGTAATCAGCTACAAGGTTTGACAGGGTTTTGGCTAGTTGCCCTTTTTCTGCCTGACCCAACTTGATCTCTGTTTTCCCCCATTTTTGATCCTTCCCTAAATGTTTTACACACTCTCTCAGTCCCCTGAAGACACCCTATAGTTTTATACTGTCTTTAAATACCCTCTGGTACGCCTTTTCTGCTTGCATCCCAAAATCAGGCCTTTACCCTTTGAAAAATAATCCCAATTACTTTCTGTGGCATTCCAGGAAGAGAACATCTTTCCTTGTTTCCTTGAAACACCTTGGCAGGTGGGACTAGCAGCAGTGATAAAATTGTTTTTCTTGGTATGCTCCATATTCACTGATCAGGTTACTTGTTGGGTGCCTTGGTCTGCCATAATTCCTTGGATGCTTGCTGAGTGTTTGTTTTCACTGTTATTAGCTTTCTAATCACATAACCTAATAAAAAGAGGTAGTCTTATGTGTCATCATAGACCATAAAATAGTTTGGGTCATCAAGTTCCAATGCCCCTTCCCTTGGACCAGATTGCTCAAAGCCCCATCCAACCTGGCCTTGAACACTCCTGGAGATGGGCAGCCACATGGAAATTAATTCCTTAAAAAAAAGAAAAAAAGAAATAAAATTGTACGTGCCTCTTCTAAAATTTTTCAGACGTCTGCTGAAGTACAGTACAAATACGAGTCTGTGACTGAACAAGTTCAGCATCTAAAAGGTGAAAAAATACATAAATTTAGAGAGTCAAGCAGAAGATGGCAGCACAAATGACTGCCATGTATCAAATCACTCATGTCATGTCCAGGGTACATCATCTTGAAGCTCTCTTTTCCTTACACACTAATTATGCAAACTTTGGTTAGGGCAAAAAAGCAGTCTTATTTTATCTTGCAAGCATGACAATTCAGTCAACTTATTTTTAATAGGGCATTAATTCAAAAATCCTTCAGCACATGTTTTTTTACTTTATGCAGTGATTCAGGATCCAGAGATAGAAAAAAGAGTGCAGTGTGTCCTTAGTGTATAACTGGTATGTTCACGTGCATTTAGGTCAATAAAAAGCTTTGTAGAATTTATACTGGCATAAACAAAGTCAAATAGATTTAGCTGAATCATCACTTCATTAAGTATTCCTTTTTATTCCTACATCAGATAGAAATGAACACAGGAATTTTAAAAATTACTCTCTTGTTTTCATAGATGCATCTTTTGAATTTCATACATTACATTTTTTTCTGATACAACTTTTGTGGTTTCACTTGATGGGCACAGTATTTAGAGGCTTAGGGAAACAAACAAACAAAAAAAAAGAACAGCAAAAAGAGTTGATACCAACATTGTTAAAAAAAAATTTCTCCATAAGTTGATACCTAAATTATGCTCTTTACACTTATGTTCACTCTAAATGATGCTTTTTACACTTACGTTCAGCATCAGACCTCAAAGACAGATTTCAGTTCAAAATTAAGATACCTTAATTTAGTTTTGTATGTATAGGTACCCGTAGGTATGTGACATATCTAAACCCCATGGAGTCAATGCATTTATAATTACTATAATCAGCATAACTTTGAACAATGCTAGAAGTTGACCTTAGAGTAAATACTTATGTATTTGTTTCAATTGCCCACATATAGGCACTTAATTCTGCATAATATGCTCTAGAACAAACAAGGCATTCTTTTGAAAATGGTGGATCTAGTACAGGACGCTTCTTTGGGATCAGCAACTGACAGATAGTATGCTTTGGGTATCTGAAATTCCACTAAATGCCCGTTTGTGGACAACAGAATGAAGCCTCAGATCAATCTTGACTGCAGTGGTTACCAAGTCTGTAGACAGTGATGTGTGGAGAGATTCATTTAGCTCTCCATTTTCTGTACTGAATCCTTCACTGATTACAGTGAGTAATTGAGCAAGTTCTTCCTACAGGACTTTCTGTTAAGTGGCCTGGTACCACTGCATCCATTTATATGTCTTGGATTGTGCACAAGTAATGGAATTCAATATAGTTAGGGCTCACCATCAAATATACTGTTTGTGAAACTAGATTCACAAAGTTATCTTGAGTTTTTCAGCTGCCATTTTAGATTTACAAAATCCTTTTTAGCTACCATGAAAACCAAGAAGCAGCAGCAGGTCTCCAGTTTCTAAAATACTAGATGGAAGTCACATAAGCACCTCATTTTTGATGGTGCAAATCAGCTTCATGCCTAACTCTTAGAAATTACAAACACAACTATTTTTTCTGCCCAGATCTGCTGACAGACCCAGTGCAGAAAGGTTCTCAAAGTATCCATGTCTAACAGGCTGCACAAATGACTGGAGTGAAGTAGCCCATTTGGTCCAATATACTCAATAAATAAAAGAATGTCAGAGATCCTGCCTCATTCCTGTCTTGAGCCCACTGGGAATCAACCCCCCATCACATATTTCTGAAAGATCACTAACTACTGCTTCCTCTTGCAGCACTAAAAATACTTGAAACTTAGCACTTATTGAACACTGTTGAGATAACTCCTTATTCCCAGTGCTGGTCTGTGGGATCTGATCTTAGATGCCTTCCCCTTACAAATTCTGTAAATTAGTGAGGTTTTGCAGTAGTCACTATTTCACAGTATTAATCTCTTTTCTTATATCTGCCCAAAATTTTCTTTTGTAGATAGATCAATTACATAGTTTAACTTTGTTTAACATTCTTATGTCACAAAAAATTAAATGCTGGAGAAGCCATTTGGCACCATTCTGCTCCCCATGTCAGTGCAACATTATTCACTACTGAGCTCTTCACTGTATCTTTCCACCTATAAACTATTTTCTCTTTTGTTATACTAGTAGAATTGATTGATTCCAATATGCTTAGCTATCCTTCAATGAAAATTATTCTGAATAGTATTTACATATCTAAAACTGAAGAATTAAAGACAAATAACTTCTCTAATTTAAATTCTAATGTTAGTAAAAAAATCCAAAGGAAGCTATGTACTTGTTTGCATATCTTGGAATTATGACTGTGTTTTTATAAAAGGGATGCACAGGAAATTG
This sequence comes from Agapornis roseicollis, assembly GCA_002631895.1. Lineage (NCBI taxonomy): Eukaryota > Metazoa > Chordata > Aves > Psittaciformes > Psittacidae > Agapornis > Agapornis roseicollis. The sequence continues at coordinate 17,094 of NDXB01019298.1, forward strand.
AGTAGGTGGTGTTTTCCTAAAAGTATTAGCTTTTTTCCAAACTGAAACTAGTTTTTAATTCTTCACACATTAGTGGTTGACATAGCTCGAGTTTTAGTCTGTAATAATTTTAGCCTTTTTTCCCTCTCACAGCCCAGTGCTTGGAAGAATTCTGCTGAAAAAAATATGAACAAGTAATTCCTCTATTCAGAAGCAGTTTCTCAAGCCAAAAAAAAAAAGGTTTTTATCTATGGCATAATGTAGAAAAGTGAGAAAGAGCTTAAATCACTTGGTGCATGAATGCTATATTGGTGACCTTTGTATTATAGGAATGGTTACACATTTATTAAATTAAGATTAAATTACCAAAACACATCTCAAAAAAATATGCAGGATGTTAGCGTTACTGTGTGTAAAGTGTTTCTAATTTTCTTTTATCAGCATGCAAGAAATAGAAAAATTGTTCCATTCGAGAAAATATGACTGGTAAAACTCATTCTGGAAGTGAGATATTGACTGTTATCTATTTTTTTACAATCTTCACAGTCATAATAATTCTTAAAATTCAACAGGGAAGAGAATAATGTCTCTGACTATTCCTTGTCAGAAACATGAAAAGAGAATCAAGGGTTCTACATGGCTTCTGACTTGTCATAGGCATATACATATGTAGATATATTTCTAAAGGCTCAGAGAGATTGAAAAGATTCCTCTCAAAAGCTTGGCACTTGAGTTATGACAGATGAAACACTCCAAAGAAGACAGCTCCTCTAGATCCATACAGATTCAGTACGAAGGACTGGTATCTCAAAAAAGCCCCAAGACTTAGCTTGATTCTGCTTTGGGTGAGATTGATCTCTCCCAAAGAGATTGATATCCCAGTAATCTAATCTAATCTAATCTAATCTATTTTAATCAAGTCTTCATATTCCCTGGTGGTCTAGTAGTCAGGATTATGTGTTCTCACTGCCGTGGCCTGGGTTCAATTCCTGGTCAGGGAAACAGTTCTTTGTGCAGCCCAGTGTGTGGTGAATGAGGAATATGTAATGGGATACATCACACTGCACCTATTTCTCATAACTGAAGCCCTTTTTACCAACATTTACAACTTTTATTACATACTTAAATAACCATTGTTTCCAACATACAGATTTATACATTCTTATTGTCCTTGGTCTTTAACAGATAGATATTATTCTCCCCCTCCATGGGTTTCCACCACTCCCCTGAATATTTATAAAAGCAGGCTATCACTTGGGCCCCATCTGTTAAGATGAGTGATCAGCACAGGGGACACAAAATTTTCAAGTGTTGGGTGACAACACGAGCTTGATTTGGGTTCACTTGCCCAGTTCATTGCAAAACTCATTCTGCATTGGTTCAGATTGCTCCTGCAACATTATTTCCTACAACATTCAACTCATATCACAGATTATTTTTCCTCCAAAGTTAAATTCCCTTGATGCAAACACCAGAGTTCCCCATCTGTCTTGAGTCTGGCTAAGACAGTTAATTTTCTTCTTAGTAGCTGGTACAGTGAGGTGGTTTGGCTTTAGGCTGAGAATAATGCTGAAAACACACCCATGTTCTAGTTGTTGCTAAGTAGCGCTTACTCTAATCAAAGACTTTTCAGTCTCTAATGCTCTCTCCATATCAAAAGCCCAGTCTCTCTCTAATCGAGGGAAAGTTTACTGTGTTGTTGTTTCATTGTGGCACATGTTTCATATTCATGGATGAGCTGTGTGATGGCCTCCATGGTCAGGTCTATTCCTAGTTCATGAGCCCATTGGTATGCTGAATCTCTCCCTACATATCCCAGTGTTTTTTGGGCCCGTAGAGCTACAAATAACTGAGTCTTGTTTCCAGTCCAGATCCCTTCAGGCACTTCCACCTGTTAATTGTTTCAATGTTCCAGGCCCATAGGACCTTAGTACAAAAGTTGTAAGGGAAGCAGAATAGAAAAACAGGACTTGGGGATGGGGAGTATCCCTGACTAGCAGATGTCCAGGATAGGAGCAGTTAAACTAACTGATAAGTAGAAGAATGGGGTGATTGCTGTGACTGTAATGTTAATTAAGCTGGTGCTTCAAAGACTGCCTGAAGTTATGAAGATTGCTGAGAAAAGTAAACGGCCCTTAAAGACCACCATCACATGTATGCATGTGGGAAACTTTCTGGAAAACGGTGTGATATGCCCAGTGACCATAGAAGGATGGCCTGTATAGCAATACGGGGACACACCTTAGGATGAGCTATCCCCCGTGTCTCCCGGCACCGCAATAAAGAATACCTGCTTGTCAGCTTGAAACTCTGTTGGCCAGTTTGTTCCTTGGGTTTTCTCCGAATCAATTTGGCGACCCAGATGGGACCCTCTCTGCTCAGCTGCAGGACCCACTGAGGACAGGGCTCCCTAGGGCCCTTGGGAATTTTTCCCAGAGGGACCCTTCAATTCATTCAGATCACTGAGGGAGCAGACAAGGACCTTCATCATAAAAGGTATTCTTTTATATAGTCTGTAAGATGCAGCAGGTATCTCGGTTTGGTAAATTAGTTTGGTAAGTGTACTCATGGTTTGGAAGCCTTCTGTAAATCAAGATAGGAAATCTCATAGGTAAAGGCATATACCCAGCTGCTAGCGTCCATTTGGTATACACCCACAAGAAGCAGAGGACATCTTGTGGTTTGGGTCCTGCAAGACACAGTGGGTGTCTTGCAGAAAACGTTTTTGTTCTTACTGGTATACAATCACAAGAAGCAGAGGACATCTTGTGGTTCGGGTCCTGCAAGACGCAGTGGGTGTCTTGTAGAAAAGGTTTTGGATTTTACTAGTATACGCCCACAAGAAGGCCAGGGCATCTTGTGGCTTGGGTCCTGCAAGATGCAGTGGGTGTCTTGTAGGAAAGGTGTTGGATTTTACTGGTATTTGACTTATTTGTGGCTTGTTATAATTATGATTTTGGTCTTGTGATTTTGGTATTGGTGACAGACTGTGCTTTTGTGCCTCCTTGTCTCAAATGATAAATGAACAGTTAGGTATATTGTCTAATTTTCATATCTGTCTCTTTGGTCTGTTGATTTGGCTTGTAAAATTATCATTTGGAAGACAAACTGATCCTTCCTGTTTCTGCTTCACAATTCCTTTGTGGATGGCTTACAGGCAAGAACCATCTACAATAGAGGATTAGATGTCAGTTTTCATGCTTCAGCAGTTCCTATTCCACATTTGACAGCAAACTATGTCAAGATGAAACTTCACCTTGGGCAGGATAAAGCCTTTGGTTCTGAGATTAGGGTTTGAACTGTGCCATGATGTTGTGAGAGTTGTCTATATGGAAGTGGACCTCATTCTCTTTTTGCCTTTTTTTTTTTCCTGAATCCTGGGGCATGGGATGATTTTCCAAAAGTATAATCACATCCAACACTCTTATACTTCTTATACAATCTAATAGCCTGTGAACATTTTTCAGTTATACCAGTTATTGTAATTTGTACAATCTAATACCTCTTCCAGCAAACTTTTCTGCATTAAATACCATAGCTAGAAACAAATTCTTCAGCATGCCTTTTGGTTTCTGTTTTCTAATAGGTCTTTGTTTTGTTTGTTTGGGGCTTTTTTTTGTTTGTTTATTAATCATGGAATCACAGATTCATAGAATGATGAAATGGTCTGAGGTGAAAAGAACCTTAAAGCTTATCTAGTTCCAACCCCACTGCCAGGGGCAGGAACACCTTCCACTAGGCCAGGTGAGACAGTCAAGAGACCCTTTTTTGTGTTTGTCTCAAAACAACTCTAAAGAAAGAAGGAAATGACAACTCCTTACTGCTCGGGCTAGCAGCCGGCGGCAGAGCAGGGATCGGCTCCATCACAGTGGGGATCTTTTCCCGTATTATCTGCCCTGAAGCCACGAACACCAGTTGCCGGGCAACAGCAAACCGCCCAGCAACAACAAACCGCCCTGAGACAGAGGCACAGTGAGCTCGACGCCAGCCAAGGCGTGATCTGGGTCTGGGGTTTGCCTGGTACCCCTGAGAATGAGTCTCACCTGTGTGAGCGTGCCAGGAGAGCCTGACACTATGAAAAGGGAAATGGTCATTCAGCTGCATGGTGCAGCTTGGACTACAGCAGAGTCACTGAAAGGATGACAAGGACTTAAAGGACTGTAGCTGACCAAGAAGATGTTGCTGGATCCACAGGGTGATGAGCCTATTTGTCTTTTTTTTTCTTTCCTTCCTTTTTTCTTTCTTTTCTCCTTTTTCTTTTTTACTTTGTGTCTTTTATGAGAATAAGAACCTGCCAAGACTTTTGTTCCTCCCAGTGCAGTATTAGCAAAGCTCACAATAAAATTGTAATTTCATTTTTTAATATCTGGAGAGCCTGTGGTTTCTAATGTGAATGGTGCAGAGTGTTGTAAAAGATCACTTCCCTCCACACCTGCTGAGTGGAATGGGAGACCAGGTTCCTCAAAGTGCTGTCCAACCTGACTCTGAACACTTCCATCAACAACTTCTCTTGGCAAACTGTTCCAATGCCTCACTGCCCCTGCAGGAAATAATTTCTTCCAAATATCTAATCTAAATCTCCCCTCTGTCAGTTTAAAGCCATTTCCCCTTCTTCTATCTATACATGCCCTTATAAAAAGTCCCTCTCCAGCTTTCCTGTGGGCCCCTTTAGGTACTGGAAATTGCTCTAAGGTCTTTCCAGAACCTTCTTCTTCTCCTCCAGGCTGAATACACCCAGCTGATCATCTTTGTGGCCCTATTATTTTTCACATTCCTGAGCTGTGTTTTCCAGAATCCTTCTATTTATTTTTTTTTCAGTTTTCACACTTTTTGTCTCTAATATTAGCCTAATAAATTTATAGGCTTATTTGGTTTTTTTATTGCTCATACCATGATTTTCTCTCCTGAAGCATATGATCTAATTATGATATCCACTGCTAAAAATGGTCACTGTATGTCACTTCTTGTAACTATGCACCTTTTGATTATCACATTCATCTTTTCCAGACTCAGTAGGCTCATTCTTCTTTACTGCTTTTCTGTCAGTCTGCCTTCTTTACACCTTTGTGAGCACATTTGTGAAAGTCTTCAGTCCCTACAAGAATGGTTACCCTATTTTTGTGGTATAAATGGTCATTTCATAGTAGCAACCATGTGTAGAAAAGTTAATTATTGTGTTTTATGGGATCTACTTATTATTAGAACCTTATTCATATGCATTGTGTTTATAAGAAATCAAATATGCTGACTAGGCCATTTCTCTGGTACATTATAATAAACAAGGCATATTAAATGATTTTTTTTTAGAAGGCAAACCAACTACAATGGCCTTATAGATTACCCCAAGCAGCAGAAGACTGAGAAAGATCAAGATAATTATGACACTATGCGGTTCACTACTCAAGACATTTCATCAGTGGCTTGTAAGCCTAATAAAATGCATATGGAGTTACATGGTTAGGTGTAAATTTATCACAGCTCTCCTGACATGCAGCTTTTTTGAGCTGCCCTGTGAAACCAGAATATTGAAAGCCTGCCTATAAGCACCTACATCACAGTGGATGCTTATCATCAGATCAAATTTATTTTAGCATGTTGCTATTCTGAGATTATAACTAGACTATTGAAATAAAAAAAAAACGTAAATTTCTATTTAAGGGTTACATATTTATTGTTTCTACTATGATAATACTTCAAATAACTGATTAGTGTTTAAAGCATCCCATTATTCTGATTAATATGTCTTACATCTTAAATAGCTTATTAAAGGTGGCACCTCAAATTGAAACCGTTATACTCTTTAAGTTCTTATACTGTGTTTAGACGGCCGTCTCTCTGAGTTGTAACATTCAGAAAATCTGTCACTGTTGTCGTAAGAAACACAAGGGCATTTTCAGTCTGTGCTACTTTCGACAGTAAACATTCACTGAGGAACAGGCCAGTAACAAAGCAGCTCTATGGGGCATGTAAGAGGATTGATCGTTGATTGCTCTTGCATTGCACTGATGTTCTCTGGGAACAGTTAGGTGATTTTTTTCCTGACATTTATGTCTTTTTCAAATACACAACCTCTTACATATCTATTTATACACAAATGTAAAGGAAGACTAATGTATGACAGACTAAACTGACACCATGTGTCTAATGTGACACCCAAATTGTGAAACTTGTGAAGAAATTGCATACATTTCTTTTTGTTCAATAATCTAGTGTCTTGAAGTAAATGTGTCATAAGACTAAATGGGTGTCTGCGTAACAGTCTCAAAAATAACCTTGTTGTGAAGCAGATTACTACCTAAACTAGGCTGTATTATAAGTCTTTAATTCTCTGATGTTTAAATTTTCTTATTGAAGAGAAAAAAGGGAATACTTAAAATAGATAAGGCAACATTTTGTTGGAACAACAGAGACTGATCTGAAATCAGACTCCACTTTCCATTGTCTCTAAGATTGGTCTGAGAAGCTGGGATGAAAATCCACGTATTTTTTTGTCTCAGAGTTGGGTGGGAGGAGCTGAGGTAAGACTCCAATATCCATAGCCTAAGGGATGAATGGGAAAGAGGTGAGATAAGACTCTTTCCTCCATTACTTTGAGGATTGGTGTGAGCTATTATCCCAAGAATTGCTGGAGACACATTTGTGTCAAAGAGATGGCTGCAAGACCAGGGAAACTGACACTGAGAGACACCCTCCATGAGACATCACCATGAGGGCAACTCCACAAGACACGCTCCATGGGGTACTTTCAAAGGGACTCCAGAAGGATGCCTCCACAAGGACACCCATCACCGATGGACTCTTGGGGGACGCTCTGCTCCAATACTATAAGACTATGAAACCTGAAGAACTCCCAACAACGACAATGACAACGGATCCCTGGGACACCACTGGATACATGGTGGTGACTATCTCTCTCTCTCTCTCTTTTTCTCCACACCCCGAATTCTTGCTTCCTTTTCTACCTTCTTTCCAATCTGTCCTATCACTATCCCCTTTATTGCAATCAGTCCTCTTTTAATAACAACTGTCTTTTTGTAATTTGTAATAAACAAGCTGTCCGATTATGGCACTTGACCTCATTTGTGTCTTAATTTCACTCTTGAGATCACAAACTGAAACAGGGTATGGCACTGGGTTTTTTTGTCCAATCAGACCCTGACAGCAACACTGTAGATTTTAGATTTATAACCTTTATCTTGCTTTTCTTTAAAATTGTTAAGGTTATCTGACATAAGGCATGTTATTTCTGAAGACATTATTATAGCATTAAGTTTAAACTTTTCCTTAGATTTTCTAAATGTAGTTCAAAGGGCATCAAATCAAAACCTCAAGGAATATATGTAATAAATGTTTCTAATTTGGCACACCTTAATTTCCTCTCTAATCCATCTCTTGCTCATTAAGAGAAAATTAATTTGTGAGTACAGGAAAATATCTAATTGGGAGCGGGAATTTATGAAATGTTTCTTCTTTGTTACTCTGGTGGGACCTAAGTGTACTGCTGCATGTACTAGATCACGTATGCAAGTTCACCCCAAGGAGATTTTAGATCCGTTTGGCACTCTTTAATATGTAATCATACTTTTTTTAGAATAAAAAAGAACATTGATCAGTGATAAACAACCTTTTGGTGGGATGAACATGGTTGGACTGTCAGAAGTTTCAAAATGGCAGAAAAAAGACAAAAACTATTGACCAGATGATGCAACATTTTATGGGAAACGATTCACACACAGTTTCATATTGGTGCCTCTTTGGCTTGTAGTCATTTGTCTTTGTTTTTTTATCGCATGTCATGGAAAAGGTTATCGAGTAAATGCAATATATACCACTTTGTTTGATTGTGTAAACAAACCTGCATGAGAATTCATAAAAACCTGTCAGATTTCCTATCAACACTAAATATTATTTTTCATTCTTTAATGTTAATTTCAAGAAAGAAAGGCACGAGTATATCTAAAATTGTTGAGAAAAAACATTAGATGTCTATAGAGCAAGTGCCTACATTTCACAACCACTGCCTAAACATTAAAATTTCACAGTAGTAATATTCATGAAATGATTCTTTTGTGATTGAAACCAACTGTAGATTCAGCAAATAATACCAAAATGAATTAAACTCATTAGATTTCTTGTTGTTCTGTTTCCCAGTGTGTTGTGAAGCCAGAATACCTTCTGGCTTCACACTTACCAAGTAAGAGACCTTGGTCTTACTTGGTAAGTGCAAATCACCATAGAGCATTTTTCTACTATGGATTGCCTGAGATTATTTGCTTTCCTCTAGAGAATCTTTTGCTGGCTCCCTTTGCATAGGACTGGCTTGCTTATTTCATCCACTTACTGTCTCCTTGTTATGTACCTAATATAACACTAATTAATATGTGCTTGTAACACATTTTTCATAAATTAATAAGTTTTGTTATTATGTCTGTTCAAACAAGTGGAAATTATGTCCTTTATACAAGGCCTTCTTCAAGGTACAGGCAACTCCACTGTTACAATACATATCTTTGTCAAGTTTCCTTTTCAGACTACTTTTGTTTTATTATCATTTATTTATCTCAATATTTTCTGTATGTTTCTGTGTTTAAGCAGTTAACTGGGTCCAAATAAATGGATTTAAATGAATCAATATAATTAGATTCTCATTACTTTACAATTCTTGAAGTCAAACAGAAATATGCTAAAAGCATTTGCAAATATTATGATTTCACAACTATATTGTTAATAAAAATTACCTTGATTAAAAAAATTCTAGCCTTCAGGAATAAAATGTGTGCTAAAGAAAATGTTAATAAACTTATCCTTGTAAATCTAAACAAAACAAATACTTATTACTATTTGGTTTTGAAAAAAATATTGTAAAATATATTGTAGTAACCTCATTTTATACAGTGATAGTATATCTAATTCTAGCTTGCTCAGGCAGTATGCAGACTGAATGCAGAAACACAATGCTGCAAGACAACATTTTAAGAGATTTCAAGTTGCTGTACAGCTTAGATAAATAAGTAAGATTTTCCTAAGATGGTATAAGTTAAATGTCAAACTAGAAAAACAGTAACCATATATTCTAAACAAAAATAACTCTGTTACTTTACAGTTGTTTTGTGATGTATAGAATTTTCCTCTATGAAAATAACTTTTTTAATATTTTGAAATTGCTGCAGTGAGCGGCTTGAGAGAGGACGCCTGCAGCACCGGAGCAGAGCGGGGGGAGATCAGCGTCCAGGAGCTTCACCTCAGAGCAACAACAGCCACCGAGGGAGCCTCAAGCCCTCGACAGGACTTGCCTAGGAGCTGGCAGCTCAGCTGAGGCGAGGAGCTGCCTCACCGGAGGCGGAGCCAGGAGGAGCGGTGGCAGATTTAAACCTGCCACCATCGACTATTCCCGGTCAATTGGTGGGGTGAGTAGCTTGAGAGAGGATGCCTGCAACACCGAAACTTGAAAGGAAGTGTTAATTTTACCCAAAAGAGAAAATCTGTTTTCATGGGAGATGTACAGAAAGGTCCTTGCATGAATTCTTTATAAGTAAAATAAACTCTCAATAAATCAAGAACAATATTTATTTGTAACATAAGCTGAGTTTAGGCTGCAAAATACATACTGGAACCAAAAATAATGTTTTCCAATTTCTCTTCAACCAAAATTGGGTCTAAAAGCTTATAATATTGAGTTAATTTGTTTAGTTACCTGCCATCATTTGAAAAATTGGGTTTTTTTTTTACATGCAGATAACTGAATTATGGTTGATTTGTTTAATAAAACAAAAAAGCCTTCATAAAAAAAAAGATGTTCAGTGCGTTGTTCATCATATGGCTTTTTTTTATGTCAGTATCAAAGATGACTGCCCTGTAGTATTGCACCGATAATAGAATAAAGTTACAAGACATGAGTTTTCTAACTCAGCAAAACTAGTATAAGATGAACTGACTAGTGTACTATCAATCAAAGCCTAATAAGATTTCATCTCTTTTCAGGTTTCACAAATGAGACTGTTTCTTCAGCTTTTCAGGCAGTTCAAGACACATGTTTAAATACTGTCTTCCAGAGAGAGGGGATCTAAATTTGGGCTTAATTCCACATTCTTTTCTGAGGTAAAAATCCTATTATTTCACTCATTATTTGTGCCAAGCTTTTAACATAAATTTGCTGAGACAGATAATTAACTCAAAGTAGATCCACTATATGAGCACTGTGAACCTCTCTTCTACTTTGAAAGCTTTGCAATTAGTAGACTTCAGTTTCCTTGTATGAATATGTAAGGGTTTATCCAAAGCTTTATCAGATTTAATGCAAAGGTTCACACTAGCTTCAGTGAAAACTGAAGAATGCTCATGAAAAGGTCCAGATGAAGAAGAGTACATATAACATTAGATATGTGAATTCTGCCATTGAAGGCAAAGGAAATTGTTCTCACTTTTAAAATGAGTGTATGCTTAAAGAACAGTCTTTACATTTCTTTAATCTTCTTTAGGAATTTAAATAGCAAAGAAAATTAAGTCATTCTGAAATAAGGCATTGAAGGAATGGACCTGGAGAAACATGCAATTGTACATCAGATATCAGTAAGGCATGTTATACCTTGCTAAATACATGGAGCAATTTGCTTGATTGCAAGCTTCCTCCTGAAAGAGACAGAACAACATTTCAGAGGGGCTCCACAGCCAGTAAGTCACATCAATCTTTGTCAGAATTATTCAGCCAAACAGCACACACAGAAGTAACTCACAAAACAAGCAGGACTTCGTTCATTCATTCAGAGTGTCTCCAGTCCTGACAGTTCATTGCTGCCTGCTAGAGCTGGACTTTCATGCAGCTTTATTTCTCCATAATGAATGATAGGATGTACATGTACCACAGAAGATTTAGCACAATTGCTCCTCTTCCTTTGTGTTGAGATGCCTTTCTTAACAGCACATATTTGTGACAAATATCACTGGGTGTCTTTAGGATGTACTTATGTACTTTATAGAGCAATATAAGCTTTTTACTTCTTGTGACAAATCTACTGTAAATAATATGCACACACAGCAACATTATGGTGATTTCCAGGCAAAAGGAGCTTTGCAACACCCTTTAAATAAAAAAGAAAAAACAAAAAAAGGTTTCTTCCAGATGAGTTATTTTCATAATCTTTATTTTCCTGGAATATAAATAAACTTACATTACATGCAGCAGAGTGGGAGGAGAGAAAAGACAGCTGTAACCAATTACTGGAAACTTCTGCAGATTACTTCTTGCATCTGTGGAATTCTACATGTGCTGAGCCTTATTAGGTGAATATATGTTCTTACAGGTGTCAGTACCATATATCTCCAATAACGAGGTAGAAGCTCATGATGCCTTGAGTGCTCAGATTTATGACCAGGGACTCAGGAGGCTAAAACAAGCCAAGACTCTCCTTGTCAGTCTGCAAAAAATTTAGATGCAACTCCAGGGAGCACAACAGCTCAATAGTTGATGCTACTGAGAAGGTATCTGTATCTGCTAAGGTCATCTACATCCTTCATAGTTGAGTGTGAGTGAATGGGAGAAGAAACAAGAGCTATTAAAATCACAGGAACATCTGACAACACTGGATTTGCCTTTTATGAGGAGCATGAACATGGGCAGTTAGCAGGATTGATCCAAGTCTCAATAGTTAAGAAGAGATGGGGATAATGATCTGAGAACTAGCATTTATTAATGGAAAAAATAGGTACTTGTACTCATGGAAAACAACAGTATCTATATAAACCAGACTATTTTACAATAAATTCTGTAACATTAATATGCGATATTACTGACATCTCCCTGACTGACTGAAACAGGAAGGACTAGGATCTAAACCGGAACCATTTTAAAAAATGTACATAAAATACATACACCATATAAATATACATACACCTAATATATATTTCTTTATATTGTTTCCTCCAATTTTTCCTGTTTCCTGGAAGAGTCAGAATTTCTCTAAGTACAGTAAAAGGCCTGTCTAACTGTTTAATTCTCCAGTGGAATGCCAAAATACTGTTATTTTCACTTGTATATTTGCCAATTGCAACCAGAAATTGCAAGAGAATAATAAATGTTTCATGGCTGTGAATTTGCCTTTTTCTCCCTCTAGTCTAGCAAAGCGAGGCAAGAAAAAAGATCGGGCATCAACAAGAAGCTTCATGATTATGATCTCTTCTCCATAGGGAGAATTAGCTTAATACCCTCCATACTCCCAACACACACATCATTAATATAACTACATTGTATCTCTGGTACTGCACAATCTCATAATCTTATTTGGACAAACTAGAAATTCACACATTGTCCTGAAACAAGTAGAATGCAGATAAAAACATGGTTAATCATCAGAGATCAGATGTAGAATACCATATGCTTATACAAGCCTGCATAAAATCATACTTGGCAGGATTGCCAAAGGGATATCAAGATAAACGTTGGTTAGAAATCACAAGAGAACAAATGAGCAGCTGAGATGCACAATCATTTGAACCAGTCTCAGGGACTCTTCTCTACCTCAAAATTATGGATTAGTTTGAGCAACTCAGGTACCAAGTTGGGATACAAATGGCAAGTCCCTGAATATATGCTTGGGTATGCAAGGAATAATGATGGGATGTTTTCTCGTTTTAACTCATACCTCCAGTCCTAGTGCTTTTATGTGGAAGGAGGAGAGAAGCTGGTGCAGGAACACTGAAGCTGGAGGGGTCATCATGGCTTCATCAATATGCTCATAAAGCTGAACTCCCGGATATCGAAGTCCAGCTTTGCTGTTATTCAACTGATGCACATACTGCTAGAATATGAGCCAGGATCAGCCTGAGGACTCCCACCTCTTGTACTCATCATCATAATCTCTTTTTCCCTGAGCTCTATAGCTGCACTATGGGAAGTGATTGCATTTGTGTGTGGGGAGAGTTAAAGCCTTTATTTTTCTGGTAATGCATAGTCACATCTTTTTTGCTTGTTACTAAATAGTGTCACAAATCCAGTCTTGTATCTCCTTAGGTGGTCAGAAGCAATCAGTACACTTGCCAGTTACCCTAGAAAATATAGCATTGCTTCCTCTCCTGCCCCACTAATAGGAATACCCATCACTCTCAAATGTACAAAAGATATAAGTAATTGTGCAGTCTTTGGAGACCTGCACTAAAAACATTTTCAGAGGAATTTCTGGCCTCTGAAAGAGGAGTTGTCAGCAAGCATTGATTTTCCCCATAGTGAAAGGTGTAAATATACAGCGCCCATAATGCTGCATCTGTTTAGTACCTTTGGCAGTTTGCTGCTGTCTTAGCCAGTGATGCATAATGTTGCTAGAGGGAACTAAAGTTTCCACACAAATGATGAAACTTTAGGAAGGTTGATGTTTTGAAATGCAACTTAACATTATGTACTGGTTTCTGCTGACCCCTTGTACTCTCTTGAAAAAGAAATGAAGCCTGTAGAACTGCTGCTTGTACATCAGAGAAGAGTAGTCCCCTAGAACAGGGAGGTGGCCTTGACTCTCAGTGCTTCTATTTTATTTTCTCTCTTAAGCCATCACCAAAAATATTCCCGTGTTACTTTCAGTCACGTATTTCACATCACTTGAAGTTTGCAGTCATAGGTGAAAAAATAAAAGAACAAACTATAAAAAAGGAAGAGGGCAGAATGCTCCGTAGCAATTTATTTTCCCAAACTGACAAGTGGCACAGGTTTGGTTTTTTTTTTTTTTTTTTTTAAAGGTAATTAAAAAAAAACATTTTTTTTTTGTTCCATAAGAGGAATGAGTAAGGTCCCTGTTTCAATTTTGTGTTTTACATCTGGATAGAAAGGTTTTACTTTTTTGAATCTTGAGGACTGGAACTGGTTTTCCCCTATTTATGTTTGGCAGTTCCTCACTTTTCATCTCCCACCTTCCTTCTGCTAGCTTTCTGCTGGAACTTAACGCAAAGAATATGCCAGTTGTGATAGAAAATTTTCTGCTACAGCTGCATGAAAATTAGACAGTGACCAGATGTCATCCCCACTGCTCAGTCTTTCCAGTTGGCTCTAGTAATGTCTTTTGTTTAAATTTATTAAGGGAGACAAGGTTGTAAAAGCTTCTTAGCAAACAGGTAAATAACATATCTGGTTTGAAATTGATTGTAAGAAAGGGCTCAAAACATCCAAAAGAGCTGCTCTGTTCTTTCTCTCTGAAGAATCTGAGGAAGAGGAACAAAAATAAAAAGTCAAACATACCAATGCATCAGATGTGTGTTTCTACAGACATCGTAAACCAGTACTTTTGAAAGGGATACTTCATATTTTTAGTTATACATACATATCATGTATAAATACAACATCATACATATAATTATTACTATACAGTGCCAAAAAGACATTTGACAATAGAATTGCATTACACTGGATGTCTTCAGTTCTAATTTTCTAGATCAGATTACAAGTATGTGCCAGATGCTCCAAGTTCCAGTTGCGGTTGGGCAAATGATGGACTACCATTACTTTTCTATAGATAAACAGAATTTTTCTTTCAAATTTTAATTTATACTTTCCAATTATGTTTAGATATTAGCACTGTTTCTTGTCCTTCCTTCCTTTCCAAATAAGTATTTGGGCTTTTTACTTAATTTACAAAACAAGTCTCTCATGAGCAACGTGCCCACAAGACAAATGGAATGAGAACTGGATATGGTGATACAAATCCGTATTTCTCCTAGACACTCACACAACGTTAAAATTAGATTAGCACCATATGAAAGTAGATACATAAATCTTAAACTGATGCATAACTGGCTAATTGCTAGCACTTAAAACATAATGGGAATGAAAAAACTACATCTGTATTATGTGCTTCCCAAAGGCAGTAGAGGAATTAGTTGCTGGCCAAAGACTCTGTTTTTGCAAATGAAATGGAGCATAGGACAAGGCCAATAAAGATAGGGTAAAGCCTGCTGTGCCATTGAGTCATGATGTGAAGAATCACAGACAAAAAGACTAAAAAAAGACAAAGACAAAAAGCTTTATCAGTTGCAAGCTTGTTGCAGTCAAATGCCTCATAATATTCACCTTAAAATAAAGAAGCAGGTTACAGAATCACAGTGAAAAGGGCATGGTACATAATAATTAAACTTCAGTGTGAAACACCAAGAATATAAGATAAACAGCCAGTTTTACATATGCTGATAAATAAATCCTGAAATTTGTTGCCTGTACTACCAAAAAAAGAAATATAGTTCCTCCTCTGAAGTGTTAATAACATCCCACTCCTCCACTGGTGTTAATGATGTAAGGAAACCTACCCAGGTAATATTGATATTATTCTATTTCAGCATACCAGGATCTGTGTTCGCTGAAACAAGGCTAACTATTAATAATTGCTATGCCTGTGCTTCTGTACATTTTATAATTCACTGAAACAAAGTGGTAGATGGTAGATAATTTTTTCCAGTTACTTTAGTTGAACAGTATAAAACAAATGCGAAAGATGGTTGTTGTGGTTTATGTGCTGGACCCAGGGCAGTGGTGTTTCCTGTTTCTGGACAGAACACATCCTCTTTTGCAGACAATCTGGGAAGAAACAAATCCTACAAAAGATGTTCTAATGTAATTGATTTAAAAATTCTGTGACTTCAGATAACCTGCTCTGCATGCTCTGATAACAGAGGGTATTTATTATTTACCCCTGGTACCAAGACTGCACCTTATGTAGAGACATTTTTATACTCTCTACTGGGTTAAGTTGTCTTCCGATATTCCTTAGTTATTACAGCAATGATTAGGAATGAATTCTTATTGTGCTTCATAAATATTCTCCAGCTACTAACTTGTATACTTGCATAGTTATTTCAGAATCTATAGTGCTTTAAACAGTATTTCTGCAATTACTGCCAGCTGGTGTCAGCAACAGACAGTTTCTTTGGTCAGTTATACCTGTACCTACAATATTTTTCCTCCTTCCCATTGCCACATTCTTGTCTTCACTTCTGATTTTCAAGCTATACAAGACAAGAGAAAGAAGGTCATTCACATTTTACAAGCCATGCAAACAAATACGATTTATTTGCATCCACCTCCTAGCCTCTTTTTTTTTTTTTCAGTTGACAGCATCAATCCGAGCAACTTTGTCAGGTGCAGTGAACCAGGTCTGAAAGGCTGGCAAGAATGCATGAAATAAAAGAAGGAAGACAGACAGAGGAAATTGTTGAAGAGAAAAGCAAGGGTGGTCATCTTCCTCTTTCTTAAAAACCTGGATTTCAAAGAAAGTAAGTGCTAGGAATTTATAAGTCGTATGGGAGCTTGACAGTTCTAAAGTACCATGGAACTGCATGCCTAGAACTTGGCCAATATCAAAATTGCATTTTAATCCTTGTTTAAGAAACTGTTGTATAATATGGTCTTGTGCTGGTTTTGGCTGGGATAGAGTTAATTTTCTTCATAGTAGCTGGTAGGGGGCTATGTTTTGGATTCGTGCTGGAAACACTGTTGATAATACAAGGATGTTTTAGTTACCACTGAATCACAGAATAGCAGGTTGGAAGGGACCTCTAAGATCAAGTCCAACCCATGCCCTACACCTCAACTAAACCATGTCACCAAGTGCCATATCCAGTCTCTTTTTGAACACATCCAGGGATGGTGACTCCACCACCTCTCTGGGCAGACTGTTCCAATATTTTATTATTCTTTCTGTGAAAAACTTCTTCCTAATATCCAACCTGTACCTTCCTTGGCGCAGTTTGAGACTGTGTCCTCTCGTTCTGTCCGTTGCTGCCTGGTGAAAGAGACCAACCCCCACCTGTCTACAACCTCCTTTCAAGAAGTTGTAGAGAGTGATAAGGTCACCTCTGAGTCTCCTTTTCTCCAGGCTAAACAACTCCAGTTCTCTCAATCTCTCCTCATAGGGCTTGTGCTCTAAGCCCCTCACCAGCCTCGTTGCCCTTCTTTGAACGCACTCAATCATTTCCACATCCTTCTTA
>NDXB01019300.1:0-10143 GCA_002631895.1 Agapornis roseicollis
CATATTCTTGAGCTGTGACTCAGTAAGAGGAGATATATCTGGAGTAGCTGGACTACTCTTTAAAATTGCATGCAGTGTAAGTTAAATGAGGTAAGTTAAATAATAAATATGTGCTTGTGAAAGTGTCATGTTTTAATCATGTTTTATTGAAAATGCATTTAAATCCTATGCAACCTCCCAAGTCTATGCAATATGGTCTGGCATTTTCAGCTTTCCTTCTATGCTTATTTAACACAACCATCTTTGCACCAATTTGACATCGCCCTTTTGAACTGATGCCAGTGGGACTCCCTAGGTAATGGTTGTTACCCAGTGGGTTCATGCTGAGCCAAGCTGAGTGAACAGGATCTCCTGGTGCAATTGGGGAACTTCTCCTGCCACTGCTCATCTGCAAGGTGCTGTGTGGGCTTCCATGGCAGAAGGACTAAACCCAATTGGGTTTAACCAGATGTAGCCAAACTGAATGAATGTGAATTTCTGCGTAGTGGAGTGGCAGCTTTTTGTGGGTGTCACACCATGACTGGCACTGTCCTAGCTTGGGAGAGCAAGAAAGGAGGAAAAGGGCTACAGGGTGAGAGGCTTCAGGTGTGTGTATTTTTTGTGGATTTGGTGGCCTATGTGCCAAGCTACTTACAAAATGCTAGCTCCTATGAGATCAATAACAAAATTGTTCCTCTTGATTTCTGTAAAACCAGGATTTTCACACTTTGTTTTGCTTGAGGAAAGCAAGGACCTTTGATCCAGCTTAGATGAATGTTTATAACTAAACTTCAGTTTTGTCAGGTATGTCTTGACAATACATGTTAAGCATTTAATCAGCTGAAAGTTACACTTTACCTCAAGAGGTAAAGCATGAGGGCTTCCGAGCACATTTAGGAGACATGATGGTGTGACAGTACAAAATGTCCAAAAATTCATCTCTTGTTTGATTAGCCTTGATGATTTTCATGGCTAATATTTTAAAGTCTGGCAGTAGACTGAATCTGAATTTTGGATATGTATCTAATTTAAAAGAATGCTTTTTAGGTTTCATGGCTAATATTTTAAAGCCTGGCAGTAGACTGAATCTGAATTTTGGATATGTATCTAATTTAAAAGAATGCTTTTTAGGTTTTGCTTTTGTAGTGTTGCCACATGCAGATGTGGTTGGAGTGCTGGGGAGGGACACACGTAAGCATGTTTGTACAGCCACTGCTACACAGGTTTCTTTTTGTGACGTGTTCAGTGGCTGCAGTGGACTGTATGGTGCTGCTTTCAGTTCCCCATAAAATAACCTTAAACAAATGGAAAAACAGAAGGGGAACAAATGAAACAGAAAGCAGCAATTGGCAAGCACAGGCTGCCTCATTGCTTTTTTTTTGCTTTTAATTATTGCTCAAAGCAAATGTTGTGGTGTTGAAAATTGAGACCTCAGCAGTCCTGCAGCTGAATGTAGCAAGAAAGATTTTTATTTTAAGAAAGGCATGTTTAATTGTTTCTAAGATGTTTTAAAGGTTATAAAAGTCTCTAGACAATAATACTATTTCAAGATGCACTATGCATGCCAAAAAAAAAAAAAAAAAAAAAAAAAAAAAAAAAAAAAAAAAAAAAAAAAAAAAAAAAAAAAAAAAATCACAGTGAAGTTGGTTTATTATGCTTAAAGCTTTATGGAAAAATCTTTCCCTTTAAACGTAATAAAACTCAAGCATATCTTAATTAAAAAAGGGAACATAAGACAGAAAGATGTACTAGCTTGCTAATAGTCTAGCTCACTGTATAACAAAGCACATTTTCCTTTATTCGAATACCTGCTTCACTGTAACAGGGATCTGATGGAGAAAACACAAGAGAATAATAAAGGGAGGGTTATTTCCATTAGAAATAACAGTTTAAGAAAACCTATTATCCCTTCTATATTAAAAATGAAAATATTTGTAGACTTCTCTTTTTTTTTTTGTTAAAGAGCATTTTAACAGAGATTTTGTCTGCTCAGAATGAAAAAGAAATTCAGCCTCAACATTTCTAGTAGGCCATTTCCAACATTCAAAATGAAAGAAGCATTTTTCCCCCATTAAGACAGAGCAGTATTAGATTTATGTGAAATTCTTTACTCTTCCTGTGAAGTCTCAGAACTGCAGTCACTTTTTTAAAAAAAAAAATAAAAATTCATATGTTATTTAAAAACATTCCAAAAGAAAAAATAAGTTTCTATTACTGACCCTCATAAAGCTGTAACGTCTGCTCTTGTCAGAAGAATTTCAAATTATAATTGGAACAATAGTGTGGTGCTATTTATTTATTTATTTTTTTAGTATCATTTTATTTAAATGGTGTTGGCATAAAATCCTGCTGAGAAATATTCTAATTTGTTATGGCTCTTTCAGTCTGGAATATAATCAATCCTTAATCATATGCATAAGAGGCAGGGGGATTACATACTTTGTGGTTGCTTCTGGAGTGCTTGTTCATTTACATGTAAAGGAAAATTCTATCAGATTTATTGTAAATATTATTGTAAATATTTTTAATATTATTGGAAATAATCCCTGTTGGATGAAACTTTGGTTTATGGTTGTGCTTTCTTCTTCAGACATAGAGAAAATCAGTCTGAGCAAAAAGCCTTAAATTTCTTTTATGATGACATGTATAGCTGATTTATGTGTAATTCACCATGAAATACTGGCTCATGGTTCAAATTAAGTTAAAAATTATGTAGGACTAAGAATAGTTTAAGAAACATAGAGATTTCTTGAAACTGAAGAACCTAGTAGTCATAGGCAAAAAAATACACAAAGCAGAGAAAATGCATTGGGAATCAATTGCAAAGCAAATTCTTTCAGAAAAACCATCATTCTTATCAGTTCAAAATTGTTGTCTTAGAAGAATATTGAATCCATACCCTCTCCACAGCTGGACTTCTGCCAAAATCAGTTCATGTGCACATCTGCAAGTGAGAAGGCAGGGCCAGATGATATGCAGAGGTCCCTTCCCACCTTGACTTGTCTAAAGTCTGATGGTTAAAACCAGAATTGAATCTCCCAGGACTTTTACTTATGATGATCACTGTCTGGAATCAATGAAATGCTGCAGATTAAGAAGCTGAGGGTGACCAACTGTAAAACAGACATGCAAACAAACAAACAGCCCCCTACATTTTGCAGCATATCAGCCACTTGTCCTTGTAAAGCTTTATTGTGATTTTAACGCAGGAGTCTGGCATAGCCACAGCCCTTCTCTTGGATGGTTGATTAAGGGTTCAAAGAAAAGCAGAAATATTTTTGAGGGTTTGGTTTGGTTTGTTTTTTAAGTTGCACTGGAGTATGACCTCTTTGCTTTGCATATTCTGCATCAAGACAAATGGATTTGAGCATTCAGCTGGCATCTGCATTGCCAGTCACCCGCCTGCCTGTGAGAACATGGAGACTGTAGAGCAGTTAGTAAATACGATTGCTTTTTTAGATCAGACACGTGAAAGTATTTCATTACCAACAAGGTTGGTCAAACCCTGCAACAGGCTTTCTTGAGAGGTGGTTGATACCCCATGCCTGCCAATGTTAAAGAGGCATTTGGACAATCCCTTAACAATGTTCTTTAAATTTGGGTTTAAAAAAGTGTTTGGACTAGATGATCATTGTAACTAGATGATTATTGTAACACCTGAAGTGTTTGGACTAGATGATCATTGTAAATCCCTTCCAATTGAAATTATTCTATTCTAATCTAGTCTATTTTTCTTTCTCCTAAGTGATACCTACCCAAGTTAAGGGGGGGGGCGGTGTGTGTGCATTCATGTTTAATTCCATCGCTGAACACCTTCTAACATGTACATGGGCTTTCATGCTTTTCAGTCTTTCTCCTGACTTCAGTGGTACGAGTTTCAGATGAGCCCATGGAACAACTACAGCAGATGCATCAGGGTTGTGAACATGTGGACTCATGATGAGACCACTGGCAGCATGATGCAGAGCACCATGCTCATTCTTCTACTGGTCCTTATATGTTATAAGTGATTAAAATTGAAAGTTTCATCTGTGTATCCTCAGCCACTTGCATTAAACAACATTCAACGACTACTACACCATTTTCAAGCACAGTAGTTAAAGCAAATGTGTTCAAAGTCATATCAGTACTTATTGAGTGTACCAGCGGAATCTTTTTCTTTGCCTCTGGAAAGCCTCATAGAAGAATAGCTAAGATACTCTTGCTTTGTAAAGCAAATGGTGAGCAAACCCATATTTTATGCAGATCTTCATGGGCTAAAATATGTTATTTTTCTATTTGAGACTAGTGTGATTAAAAAGTGAAAGCATTGATAATTCTCATAAGGCAGATTTTACTATAGCTGGGAGTATAAGTTAAAAATAAAGTTACACAGGCCTAGGTTTAACAGATGTAGTACAGGGATGTAATAAAATACTGTTGGGAAACTTTTCGGTTGCTAAAGATAATAGTGAGAGCTGTGCAGAGCTTTAAAAAACTTAATATAAATCTGTAGAAATGTCTCAGACTTGTAAAAAGGAAATAGCATTCCATTCAATAGAGAACACCTCAGCTACAGTAAATTTTTAGAAAGCACTGAAGAAATGCCTGAAAAGCATGAAATGCTACTCACACATGTGGTTATGGCAGAAATAAAGATAGCTTACTGGGAAGAACGCATAGTAGACTAAAATCATGTTGAATAGAAAAAGAAAAGCATTTGGTTTACACATGGGTTTAATTAGGTGTTATATTAAACTTAGGCAGACTGTCATGCTACTCTAAGCATCTTGGAAAGGACTGAAGATAAAACTTGAGGACTGATGCACAATACTTGGAAGGTTGAATATAACTGAAGGACAAAAATCCTAAAAATTATTCCAATGTATAAAAGCCTATTTCGGACAGGTTCATTCTACTGAAATAGTTCGTGAAGACAGGTAGGCAATAGTCAAAGATTTTTAGCTCTGGACACACTGAATCAGCCTGCTGGTCTGTATGTTTGACCTCTGAGTAACTCTCAAGCAATTGCTCCAGCTAACTCCTCCTTTTCCTTTCTCTGTCTCCTTTCATGAAATTCCATGGGGCTGAACAAATGCTGCTGAGATGGAACCAGCCAGTGCTGCAACAAGCGGCTGCAGCCCCTTCCCTGTGTGTACAGTCTGGCTTCCAGCTGCCTCTTTGCCTCACCAGCACCCAAGGACACCCTTCAGCTCAGACTGTGCAATAACTGAGTGCCCTCACTGGATGACAGATAAACTCAGGAAGGCAGCTGATCTAATAATATATGTTAAACAGCATGAAAAGTGGAAGAGGAACTGTGACTGTGCTTAAAATCAACAATGCTTTGGGAAGTACCATTACAAGACCTGCTGTAGTTGTTCCCTTGATCAAATACCTATTAAGTGGCTAGTATATCTGATGGTAACAGACCAGCAATAGAGAACTTCCTTTTCTCCCAATCTGTCTCCTATTTCAATTGAAATGTGGATACCTAAAGATAAGAATATACTATACTTTCCTCTGTGCCTAACTCCCATGCCTTTTAATGTTAAGTATATTCAAGGCGAAAATCATATGAAACATCCTCAGAACATCTGGCTCTGGATAGATTTATTTTATGTGAACAATTCGCTCAACAAAAGAGATGGGTTTGGATTAATTTGAATTAACTATAGAGTTTGGCTGAGAAATGTTTATTAAAACTAACATTTAATTGCAATGGTTTTCAATTATACATGTTAATACTTCCAGATATTGAGCTGAATTTAATAAAAAACTTTAAAATAGTAAAATATTTTTTGATCAAAACAGAAGCTTTTTTCCCCCTGTTTTCCTAATGAAACTAAGAGGCTTTATTGTGAAGTTTTCTTTGCCTCTATATATTTCCTCCCCATTCCTATGCTGGAACACCCAGAACAGGAATACAGATATTATGGCAGGATGTTGTCATTCCTGCCTATGAGCATCCACATTTGTCAAGAGTAGGGATTCTGAGAATGTGTATGAATGTACGTGTTATTTAATCTCCTTTTTTATTACTTTATTTTGCAGTACTTTGCAAGTTAGGAAATAAAAGTTAAGACATAATCAGCAAACAGAATCTTACTGGCTCTTTGGAGGAAGTAGAGAAGCCACAATAGAGAAGGGCACAAAACCAAAACAATTTTACAGTTGCATCTGGATGCACCTAAGAAAAGAGATGGTGTGGCCAAGATTCACATAGGAAGAGAGTGGCAGGGAATAAGGCAAAAAACAGTTGATCATTTTGGCATTGCAGGAAATGAGGCAAAAAAATTAACACAAGCGGGGATCATTCTGGCAATAAAGCTTAGGAGGAAAAATTTTTGAGAGATGGTGTTAAAGAATGAGGGTGAGAATTAGCTAATGCATAGTTGTAAAAAGAAATGGAGAAAGTGGAGTCATAGCTGATTAAGAGGTTACCAACCAAGGTCAGGAAAAGGACAGCAGGAGTTAAGTCAAGAGAAAGGGAGGGTGGGAGAGCAGGAGATGAGCAGACAAGTACTGGATTGGTGGGGGTCAGAGTGGATGCAATGGGATTTTGGGTTGCAGCTGAGTGGAAAAAGAGCAATTTGAAGAAGGAACTAGTAAAGAAGATTAAGATATAAATCTGGACCTTTCAGGGATCTGAACAAGATGTAAAACAAAGATAAATCAGTTCAAGGAAGTAAAGAAACATGGGAGGCACAGAAACACATAGTGGGGTAGCAGTCAGCTGCTCCAGCAACAAAGTGAAGTCACAAAAGTCTAATAGAAATGCATTAAAAATAAATACTTATTTCCTTAATTTTATTTTATATTAAATGGAGAAAGGGCTCTCAGTATTTTTCTGTTTTATTTTGTGACTCTTTCTTGGGTTTTTTGGTCCAGATAAATATCCTAAAAACATTGGAAACAGAAAATGCACTGAGGAGCTTTCACTTGGTGAAAGTTACCTTTTTAAGTGTGTGTTGAATGTGAGAAAGAAGGTGGCTTTTACAAAAAGGCTTGTCCTGCACAAAATTCTCATGCATACCAACCCAGCATGAGTCTATGTTAATATTTAAGATAGTTGGATCACTGCTATGAATGTCACTGGTACTGATAAGTATAGAGAAGGTCTTTTTAGAATTCAGTTGTAAGCATGAGGTGGTGTATGTAGCTTGGCTACAAGTCCTGTTTCAGGTAAGAAGGAAGAATGCAAAAAGGTACCCACTGGCAGCTAAAATTTTGTACTGAGCACTTTCCAGGAGATTAAAATGAAAGCAGAAACTCAATCATTAAACGTAATTAATCGTACATCTCATTTACATTTTGAAAAAATGTGATTTTTTAATTTTTTTTTCCCATGCAGATATATTTATGGTAGACAGGAAGGGGAAGTACCTACCAGAAACTTCCAGGGCTTCATCAAAAAATGGGGGAGGGGTGCTTAAGTACAAATATCTATAAATTCATAGGGAGTGACTAAATTGGTGGTGTCTTTTAATCCATAAGGCACATTATGTTGTCAGACTCCTAACAGTGTTTACAGAAAACTAGTCTAGAAGCAAATAACTATGCTAGGTAACAAAAAGAAGATTCCCTAATATATTGGTTAATTGTGACACAAAAATCAGGCATTAAAAGGTGCCCTGATATTTACAAGTTTCTTTTCAATACCAAGGTTGTATTCCCCAGATACAAGATCAGCCATCCTGCACTTGCCTCCTGGTGAACCTAGGAGTGATTCCTTCAAGGTAATAAAGTTTGACTCTTGAAATCAGCTTAAAATGAAGTGTAACTGAAAACTCTTTCTGCGGCTTGAGGTTTAACTTTGTATTGCTGTTATATTTATTTGTTTAATGTTGAAAAAATACAAACAATTATGGTCCCAGCTTCCAAAAGGCACAGTGTTTAATGGCTTGACTGTGGACATGCATGCATCTGTTTTATTATTTGTCTACTACCTTAAGCCCTGATCCTATGTGTTAACACAGCTTTTGCAACACTGACATGTATATTTATCTTTGGGCCAGGCAATTACTGTTAGAAGTAATGGGGATGACAGCTAAGTTATTTACAATTACATAGCTCACTGCTTGATTTTACAGCTATGTGTTGATGCTCCATGCAATCTGTGTATCCACTAAATAGGTTTTCTTTCAGATCTCTTTTCAGCAAGACTGATCAAAGGCTGAGGCATGACTGTGTTTTGTTTTGAGATCTTGCATCCAGGACAGTGTGTTTCAATTGACAACGCAGGTTGTTGTGATAGCCTTTAGGCACAATGCTACTAATGATGTCCAAGCATAGTAACTATGGAAAGCAAACTCTGAAACATCAATGTGGATAAGTGGATTAAGGAAACCAAGATTGGAGTAAGTTGTTATTGTAACGGTTTGTGATATCCAAAACATTTGTTTTAGTGCAACTAAGATAAGCTAGCAGCAATAAAATTAATGATCCTGTGGTAATCTAATGAGAAAAAGTGTGAGAAGACATAACCAATAAAAATTGGAAATTGCATGTTTTCTGAAGAGTACTTAATCACTTCCATTGTGCATGCTCTAGTTTTCTGTACATTTATTAGCAGAATACATTAATAGACCACCACTATGAAATGCTGCAGTTTATTCTTCTTGTAACCTTCTTGAACTCTGTCAAATACCTGATTTTCCCCAGTTACTATGAGAAATTCTGACTTTTTAGGATAAGGTGCATGTGTCTGCATGGCTGTGCTTTTATTTCCTAGAGATTATGGCTGCAGGTAGTATGGAAGGTGTAGAGAGTAGTGTCATGCAGTACTTAGTCCAACTTGCATCCCTGGATGTGCCAGTTTAGTGCAACTTTTCCTTCTGTTTAGCTTCCAGTTTAGTGTAACTTTTCCTTCTGTTTAGCTTTTTTGCTGTTCTCTGCATTTTTTACATTAAACTTCTGAGATACTCCACAAAAGAAATATGTGAAATTAGGCTATTACAGTGAATTATGGTGGAATTTGAAGAAAATATTGGAAGTGTTTCAGGGAGAGCAACATTAAGTAAAAGAAATACTCTTGAGTTATTTGCTGTGAGCATTCAGAATAAATGGAATGGAGAGGCTGTCCATCTAAATCCCTCATTAGGAATTGTTCGCTTCCATCTAAAACAGAACATGCCTGAAGAACTGTGTCCTGCTTATTTAGTGTGAATATAAGCAGTTTGGAAAAGAGGCTAGTTGTTAGCAATTAACAGTGGTGGTTGTGTATTTTGCTCTCAGCTTCAAGAAGCTGATAGGGATAGACAAGATAATATAAAAATGTGCATTCCATTTGCTGAGAGGAGCGGCTTGAGAGAGGACGTCTGGATCACCGGAGTGGAGCGGAGCAGAGGGATCAGCGTCCAGGAGCCTCACCTCAGAGCGACAAGAGCCAGCGAGGAGGGAGCCTCAAGTCCTTGACAGGACTTGCCCAGGAGCCGGCAGCTCACCTCACGCGGTCAGCTGACTCGCCGGGGGCGGAGCCAGGAGGCTCGGCGGCAGCTGTGAGGGGCTAAAAACCTGCCCAGGGAGCGCGAGCGACCAGAAGCCTGGGTGAGCAGAGCGGGTCGAGGCGGTTCGCGCGGGCAGGCGAGCGGGCTGACCACCTGCGCAGGAACTCGCGTGGAGCGAAGGAGGAGGAAGGGCTGCTTGCTTGTGTGAAGAGATGTAGACCGATCGACCAGTTAAATCACGGTCACAACACGATCGACAGCTGTTGTGAGGAATAACGCGGGTACCCAGACTGAGCTTGCCTGCAGACATACGGCCGTGCAGGTCTCTGGCTGCAGAGAATGCCTGAACCTGGCACTTGTACTGGAGGGAGCCATTGACACCACTTGCATGAGGTGTGAGCAAGCAACGGATCTGGGCAGGCAGGTGGTGGAACTGAAGGAGGAGGTAGAAAGGCTGAGAGCCATCAGAGAACGTGACAATGAAATAGATTGGTAGAGCCACACCCTAAGGCAAGAGCAGAGGGAAGTGGTCGAACAAGTGATGGATTCCCATCCCTCCTACCATCGAGCTGAGGGAGCGAACTTAAGGGATGGGGAGGTATGGAGGGAGGTCCCTCCTTGGAGAGGTAAGTGAAAACCCTCACAATCCCTTCCTCCCTCCTAGTTGCCCTTCAATAACAGGTACGAGGTCTTGGAAGTACAGGACCAGGTAAATGGAGATGGGGTAGATCTATCT
>NDXB01019301.1:997-17598 GCA_002631895.1 Agapornis roseicollis
GGCTGTGAGTGCTCCTGGCTGTGTTCAAGGCCAGGGCAGACAGAGCCTTGGGTGCCCTGGTTTAGTGTGAGGTGTCCCTGCTTATGGCAGGGGGTTGGAACTGGATGTTCTTAAGGTCCTTTCCAACCCAAACTATTCTAGGATTCTATTCTATGACTCCATGACAGGAGAATTTTCTTGTGGCGAATCATTAAAATATGTAGACTTTTTTAAAATATCTTTTTTTAAAATCCTTCTATATATTTAAAAAAGTTGAAAATTTAGCTGCTTTTTTTTTTTTAATCAATTAGGGAAAATCTTAATAAAATCATTAAAGTTTCTGAAGGTGTTTCCTTTGAATTACTTTGTGAAGGTCCTTGAGTGATCTTGACTCACACACTTCAAAACTGGGTTATTAGCCAGGGGATGCGAGTGCTGAGATCTTGTCACGTAGCTTGAACATCAGGTAGCATGAATCTTTGCATATTTGAGCCATTAGGGAAAAGCTCTTCCAAACTTTGAAGTCCTTTGTTTTTCTGAAGACCAAGACCAGCCCATATACAAAGGTGCTCTTCATTTCGAGTTAAATCATACCTCCTGCTGAGGGACAGTGGTGCTAAGAGGAGAGATTTCATCCCTGCTTTTTGTGTCCTTTCCATCTCTGCCACTGTTTTCAGCAGGTTGGAGCACAGCCAGGGCAGGCCACTGCAGGCTGCAGAGGTAAAAGAGTCATGTAGTTACCAGTGTAATGGAGAACTGCTGGGTATAACTTCTCCTGATGCCATTGCTTGGCTCAGGCAGAACCCTGGTTCTAAGAAGCAGCACTTGAAAGCAGTCTTTAACATCCACATTTGCCTTTAACTTGATGTGAAAAATGCTGCACATCCCAGTGACTTAGTGTGATTTCAGGCAGGAATAATGGTGATTCCTCAGATGAGAGACTGCACAGAAATCATATTGAGAATTAAAGGCAGTTAACAAATGTCACAAAGTAATAAGATCAAATAATCAAGTTCTTTCATTGAAAGTGTGGTTGAGTTTAGCATGGAAAATGAAGTTAAATTTATGATTGTGTAGAGAAATGCAGTCCTATGTGTGTATTAGCTGTATCCATACATACACTGGGTTTGTGTAGAGAACCATGGGTTAGTCCAAGCAGCTCTAGGATGTATTTTGTTGTCTCTGATCAGCAGTTCTCACCAGCCTGAATTTTCTTTAACCTCAGCTCTATGTGTGGGACTGAAACAGTGCAGAAGTGCAAAATTTAGGAATACCTATTCTACATCTTGTCTTGTGGTAAAGCTAAGTCCTTGAAATGGAAATGCTTGAGCCCAAGTCCCCACCTGTGTCCTAAATGGCTATTCACCTAGAGGAGTGAAGTCTTGAGTAAGGACTATGCATCTCATATACCCCCTTAAGCAGTGTCTTGATGACTAAAATGAAGCATTACATTTACATTGGCCTTAGGAGGTGATATAATTACTGCTGTAATTCAAACGAGTCACCACAGTCTTCCAAGCAATTCAGTGGGTGCCCATTGGTGAAGATGAAAGCTTTGTCTGTACTGGAATGTGAATGTAATAAGGGGAAGGGGAAAAAATAGAGCAATAGTGAAAGAGATTTTGAGTCAGAAAAAAAAGGGTGATGAGTTTGGTGGATTTTGCATGCAAAATCGTGAAATAATTTCATCCATAATGCATGTTTCTGGTCTGCTGGCAGTCTGGAACATGGTATAAAAGCCTATACAAGACAAGACTTTTCCATCCACTTCTCTGGCCTTATTCGCCCAGGTGAACAGGTAAGTCTGAATCTACCCAGTGTCTTTTTAAATGCTAAACTGTTACTTTGATGACTGCTTTTCTGCTGTTGTTATTCTTAATTCTTTACAAATATTGCTAGCTTCCCCCCCTCCTTGGGAAGGAAAATTAGAAAGCCTTAGTTCTATCAAAAACAGGCCTTTATTTACTTGTGAAGCAGGGTGTGATGGGACAGGGCTTAGAGGATACTAGCAATGTTGTCTCTCAAAATAAGCAGCTTATGCTCCATTTTAGAGACTAGTGTTAAAGATGTGGTTACCCAATGAACCTGCAAATACAGCATCATCTTAAGAAACTGGCACTAGCAAAATCATAAATCCATGTTGAGTCCAGGGATCTATCCCTACGTCCTGTCTTCCACAGGCAAAAGGGCAGTGATCCCAGCAGACCCAAATGCATTGAATTCAAATCAAGGCAGAAACCTCTGATGAGGAAAATAATGCTTCTGCACACTTCAAGTTTGCCTGCTGTGGTCATGTAACATTCGTGCATTTGGGAGCAAAGGATGCTTCTTGAACGCTGTCCTACAGCTCTGCGAGTAGTGCTGCCTGGGCTGTTAGCAGTTAAGTTCTAGCATTAAGGCACTAAAACCAGGTATGTGTCAGTGTTCATCTCAGGGTCACTGTCGATGCCTCATGAAGGCTCCAGCTGCTGTTCTTCATCTCCTGGTCACAGTCACAATTGTACTTCAGGGAGACAGTGCAAAGGGAAACCACCAAAGAACAGGAGGTGCCTTTGCTGGTAAGGCTTAGGGTATATTTTGCCATGACTGGCACCATAGTTCAGAGGCCAGCACAGAGCAGAGGCATCTTCCAGCAGCCTTATAAAGATAAGAGAAACCTCTATGCTCTTTTCAGACTGTGTACCGTGGACTTTGATCTGATAAGTGATCACCTTTCTGACTACCTTCTCTGGGTACCTTCATAGACGTTATGCTCCTGCCTGATTTCTATAAACTTAATACAGGATTTTATTACATTTACTTTCTTTCCTGTATTTCAGACTTCTCTCTGTCCTGCAGCCATGTCCTGCTCCGACCTATGCCCCTCCACCCCCTGTGGTCCAACCCCACTGGCAAATAGCTGCAACGAGCCCTGTGTCAGGCAGTGCCAGGACTCCACGTATGTGATCCAACCCCCTCCTGTGGTGGTGACCCTGCCTGGACCCATCCTCAGCTCCTTTCCCCAGAACACCACCGTGGGATCCTCCACCTCTGCTGCTGTTGGCAGCACTCTCAGTGCTGAGGGAGTGCCCATCTCCTCTGGCAGCTCCTTGGGATTAGGGAGCTTTGGCTATCCAGGCCTGGGCAGTGGGTACAGCCGGCCCTACCGTCTCTACAACACCTACCGCAGTGGCTTTAGTGAGCCATGCTAAAGCGTGAGGAGCAGCAGGAGGAAAAGACCAGGAATGCTGAAGCACAACTTGACAAAGGACTGAGCTCATGGCTGTGGTTTTCAGATGGGATATCAGACACCCACAGTTCTGCCTGAAGTTAGTGGAACTATGGAAGCTTCTAAAATCAGGCCTTTGCTTCTCTTATTCTTTGAATACTTCATCCTTCTGATGCAATATTATTTTTTCTATTGCTGGAAATGGGACTTGATTGTCTCCGTTCACAGCAGCACTAAGAAAAGTAACCCAGGATGAAAGGCACCTTGACTCCTGGAAATACATAGTTTGTACTTTTTTATTCTGCTTTGTGCCCTCATTAAAGTTACGCTGCATCACTATGAAAGTCTCCTGGTGTTTGTTTGACAAACTCTCAGCAGCTCACTTTTGGTGAGATTTCTTACTGTTCCTCTCTTTTATTAATCAAAAGCTGCTTTTCCATGTTACTAGAGGTGAGCATGACCTCTGCTGACTCCTCTGCTAAGAGATCATCTTACAGCCAGGAAGTTTGGGGAATATTGTGTCTACAAGGTCCATAGTTTGGAACAAAGTAGAGGCCTTTGGGAAAACAACTGAGTCACATTGTAGCAAAGTGGACACTATGTGTTGATATAGTATCTACTTTGTGTAATCATCCCATACCTTTGCTGCTTTTCCTTCCCCTGCTCTGGCTTTCATCATGAGGGTAAGACCATTGGCTTAGAAGTGCTTGTTACCGAATTCTCTCCTTCACTGGAAAGCATTTCTGAGTCAAATGGGACCCAAAACTGGGGGCCTGAAGGGAATACTCTCAGAGTAGACCTGCTCCCCCTGCAGATCGTATTGAATATCTTTTATAACTAATTCCAACCTACCTAAGGCTACTCAAAGTTGGATTTGTAACTCGTGTTGTTAACTGAACTGCTGGTGCCTCTATGGATCTTCATGGACTGGTACTGAAGTAGCTGTGTTGGCAGAGGTGGTTGTGTATGCTCACTGGTTGTAGGTATCTGCAGGGTAAGTGACAAGCTGAATTTTCACCCTGTGTGAAAACCTAATTTCAAAGTCTATTTTGAGCATGAAAACCTTTATTTTCCTACTGCATAGAAAGGCTTTAAAAGGATGTGTGTTAGTCCTGGGTCTCCATCTCCAAACAAGAAGTCTTTTCCTTCATAAGTGACTAATGGAAATAAATGTAAAATCAGGGACCTGGAATCTAATGGCAGAAAAATGCACCTGAGCGATGCCTCATGTAATGCTTGGCAGAAATAATGCCTGGTGGAAAGGTTTTGTACCGATATTTATTGGCAATCCCTTGCTCTGAGGTGATGGATTACAAGCACACATTCATTAGCCTGGGTGGCACCCAGACATCATTCTGCAAGGCAGATGTCTGACATACAGGACTTTGGGTAGAGAAATACTGATTGCACTCTTACAATGTAGAGAAATACTGATTGCACTCTTACAATCTGAAATATAATGAAAATCTCCATTTCAAATGTATTTAAGTAATAACTAAAGGCCACCCATTTGGGGAGTAGTGTTTTGCAGTGGTTCTGGAGAGTGAATAATTTCTTCCCTCCAAGGTAAATTATGTTTTGCTGTTGTTTTCTTTTCCTGTTCCCACTGCATTCTAGCCCAGTGACCATGCTACACCTGGTTCTTTGCAGAAATACCCCACAGATCTGTATGCAGTAGTTTTTTGTCAAAAAGGGAAATTGTGATGTAAATCGATGAAGTTTATCAGACCATAGTCAGATGAAAACCAAACCTCAAACTTCAGTCATTTGAAAGTTGTTCATAACAGTATTTGAATAACATTAACAATGAAAATAGATACGTTAATGTATGAACTCAAGGACTACATATCTACCCATATTTACACACCTTTGCCCTGAGCGAAACTCTCTGAGCAGCAGACGCTGAAGCTGCAAAGCTCAAATCACAGGCTTTGCCAACACCAAAAGGCATCTGAGACTACACATACAGCAGTGCTACTCGTCTGCCTGGGCTAAATAACACATTATAGCAAATACCGAGTGGTGGGTTGCAATAAAAATAGCAGTGCCAGGCAGAAGCATCCAGTCTGATTAAGTTGAACAACCTTATGCTACAGATACATCTTCTGTTTTAACACCATGAGGGCATTAAGCAGATTTCACCCTCAGTCACCTGGAAGCAGGTGCCATGGACTATTCTGTGAACTTCAAATGATGTGTAGGACACCCAAATTGCTCCTAATGTTGTCAATAAGCACCTATACTAATACAATTAGCTAAGAATGGGGTTTGAGATAAAGCAAGAACTATCAGAACCATTGTGAATGGTGAGAGAAAGGAGAGCTCTGAGTTGCTAAAGCTTTTTCAGATTAGTTCAACTTCTCAAAGCCTCCAAGGCATCAATTTCTCTATATAAGCTAATTAATTACCAAAAAAATTGATTGCAGATGGTGCTCTTAATTCCTTTGAAATGTCCATTTTCTGTGCGTCTTTTCCTCCATGCACACATTTGGGGTCACTTTTGTGTCTGGGACCATTACTGTGGCAATTACTCACATTACTGTGAGTAAGCTTCCAGTTCCATTCTGAATAGGTTTTTTGTTCAGACATTTCACTATTGTCTCAGGAGGATGCTCTCACATTATGCAAAGAACTGTAATTTTAATCTGAATATGTAGGTCTGTCCTTAATCATACAAAAAGCCCTGTGAACTTCTGATTCACTCACTTGACTTTACCTCAAAGATGGGGCCATTAAGTCCTTTCTGCCTGCATAATAAATGGGTTTTTTCAAGGAAGGCTGTAGACAGCTCTGACAATGTTGCTAGGTCTTTCTTATTTTAAACTTGGAGTCTGAGACTCTTCCTTGGAGCACTGTGTCCATTCTGGTGTCTTCAACGTAAGAAGGACATGGAGCTGCCGGAGCAAGTCCAAAGGAGATCACGAGGATGATCAGGGGCTGGAGCATCTCCTGTATGGAGGCAGGCTGAGAACACTGGGGATGTTCAGCCTGGAGAAGAGAAGCTGCCTAGCCTTAGAATATAGAGAAGTACTGAGGAATGGAGAGGGTTGGTGAAGGTAGAAAAAGTTAGGCCAATTTATCTGGGAATCTCCTTGAAATAGGCTATGGTTTAAACTAAACCTTGAGCTATTTCTTTAATTAAAAATAAAATACTTTAATTCCTGCAGCTAGGAATAGTGACATAAATTTTAGAACCCAATAACTGACCTGCACTCTCAAATCTTAATAATACATTATTATAGCAGTGATATATATTCAAATATGGGTCACATATCTTCAATTTGCACATCTGATCTTTTGCATGCTTAGCATTTTAATAAAAGCTTCTGATAAACTTTGAAGTTCTCAGGAGCCTATGACCAAGACAAACGAGTTTCTCTTCCCAGGGGATCTTTATAAAGACACTCCTAATTTAAAGGTGATTTACATGTCTCAGTAGTTCAAGTGCTAGGAGAGCAGAAATTTCAGTACTAATCTCTGTGTGTAGGATTGCTTATGTATTTGACTCATTTATTATTTATCCTGCACCCCCACACACACTGACAAAAGGCTTGATTTCATTGTGTATCCAAAGACTGCTGCAAAGTGACAGGAAAATTGACTGCAAGTGAAGAAGTTACTGACACTTTCTATACTTCTTACATTTCTCCAACTGGGACCATTGTTCTACAACACCTCTGCACCAAATGAATGCTGCAATAGGAAAGGAAGAATTCGTGTATGTGATGTCTGCCTTCACAGCAGGCTTTTGGAAGTGCTTATCTTTTGCAGAACTCTTCATTGAGAACAAGTGTCACCCAACAATGCAACATATTTATGCACGTGGCAGTTAACCTAAAGCCGGTTGCTGATATTTGGAGATCTGAGATAAGAGTAAAAGTGGATTTGTGGATTCTGTAAAGACCTCTTAAGTGGTTAGGCCCAGGGTTAGAGACAGATTCTTTCATAGAAGTGCTATCACTTGATATTATCCCATTAGACTGTACTTCTAATACTCTTTTGTTTCTTCTTCCATGACAAAGGCAGTGTATCTGATGTGCTTTTCTAGGTATATCTCAGCCTTTGTACACAGCCATAACACGTTTCTTCTGATTCTCACAGGGTTCTTCAGTGTCCCTCTGCTTTGTATTTGTGCTTCTTCTCTAATTTTGGGGCTGGAGTTGGGTGAAAACTGTGCTATTCCTGGCTCTTTTCTGCAACATTCAGTCTCTCTTTTCTCTAAAAGCAGCTTGAATCCCCAAATTACACGTGCTCATGGGTCGACTTCCAAAAGCTGGAATTCTTCATGGCTTCCAACAGTATTTACCTTGCAGAGAGGTGTACAAGGGACTGTATTATATAAATTAAGCTTAATCTCCTTTAATGACACCAAGCAG
Organism: Agapornis roseicollis; assembly: GCA_002631895.1. Taxonomy (NCBI): domain Eukaryota; kingdom Metazoa; phylum Chordata; class Aves; order Psittaciformes; family Psittacidae; genus Agapornis; species Agapornis roseicollis. The sequence continues at coordinate 8,561 of NDXB01019301.1, forward strand.
ATCCAAAAGGGTTTTGAAGGCAGAAAAAATCCTTCTGAATTAATCATTCTAGTATTTGAAGAAATTAACTTGGCTCAGAATATTTTAAGATGAAAGAGTCTTGTGGTCAGATATTCATGCCACAAGATAAGGAAGTGAAGCAGTAATACACACAAATACTAAGGCAAAAAAACCCCAAACCATGTAATCAGTAGTGGCTCATAAATAACTTCATGCACAAAGAATGCCCTAAGTTGTTGGGCAACCTGGAACTCAGTATAAAAACCTGAGCAACTCGAGGCTCTTTCACTTATTTCTCTTGCTTTCTTTGCCTTGGTGAACAGGGTAAGTCTGAACCCATTTATTCTCTCTTTATATGTTTAACTGTTGCCCTGATGATTTTGTAGGTTTTCCTCCCGAATGTTGTAGTATGAAAGAGGAAGTTTTGGTGGTCAGTTCTAAAAATCATTGAATGGGGTGATTAACCCCAAGTTAGAGAGTTAGATGTGTTTGTTCAGCTTTGAGAACCAAACAAGTTTTCAGATCCTGCAGCTGAACATAACATATCTGTAGTGAATTGTTGGGTCCGTTCAGAGTAGTGTGCTGGTCTGTGGAGAGTTCAGCTAAGGCCAGATCAGAAAAACACTGGGATAGTGGCCAACACTGGCAGTCCTGGATTGCCAGCTCTCCACATAGAGCCCATGCCTGCCTTTGAAACTCAGTTCTTAGTTCTTCTGTAAGCAAGAAGTGACCTTCTCCATCCTCCAAACAACTGCAGACAGATTTGCACTGTAACTTGTAAGATCTGCTAATGATTTTAGTATTAACAATACTCAAACCCAGAAGTGTTCCTGGATTCAGCTGCCTGTTTCTGTTTCATATAGAATGAATTTTAAGTGCTTAAGCTTCTGTTTTCCACTTTCTAAAACTTGGCAAAAGGACCTCCAAGAGAGAGGTCTCCTTAGAGAAAATTCAGGATCAACCCTGTTGAATATCATCTTGTTTGTGATAAACTTCCCTTAGCAGAGAATTCAAGCTGTACAAATACAGTTTGATTTAAATTCTTGTGTCGCATTTCTTCCTTCTTTTGTGTTTCAGATTAATCTCCATCCCACAGCCATGTCCTGCTACGACCTGTGCCCCCCCACCTCCTGTGGTCCAACCCCACTGGCAAACAGCTGCAACGAGCCCTGTGTCAGGCAGTGCCAGGACTCAACAGTGGTGATCCAGCCCTCTCCTGTGGTGGTGACCCTGCCTGGACCCATCCTCAGCTCCTTCCCCCAGAACACCACAGTGGGATCCTCAGCATCTGCTGCTGTCGGGAGTGCTCTCAATGCTGGAGGGGTGCCCATCTCCTCTGGCAGCTCCTCAGGATTAGGGAGCTTTGGCTATCCAGGCCTGGGCAGTGGGTACAGCCGGCCCTACCGTCGCTACAACACCTACCGCAGTGGCTTCTATGGGCCATGCTAAAGCGTGAGGAGCAAGCAGGAAGAAATGACCAGAAACACTGAAGCACAACTTGACACAGGACTGAGCTCATGGCCTTGGTTTTCAGATGCTGTGTTAGACGCCCACAACCTGAAGTTTATGGAGCTGTGGGAGCTTGGCATTTCCGAAAATCAGGCCTATGCTTGTTTTACTTTTGTTATGCTTTACTTTACATTTCTGATCAAAAGTCTTGCTGTCTCATGCTTTTTTGTTTTTTGGGTTTGTTTGTTTGTTTTTTGTAATTGAAAATGGCTAGAATAATATGTAATTATTAGAAATGGTTTTGCATGGCTGAATTAGTCCAGTTCACTTAAACAAAGAAGAAGGAAGATCTCATTTTGCTGAGTGTGTCATTGTGAGAGGGATGAGTGGGTACAGTCCTTAGTGGACCATGGAAATGTATTCCTTTTACTTTACATTCCTTCCTTCCTTCCATTCTTCAGCCTCATTAAATTTGTGCTGCATCATAACCTGAGTTGGCCTGTACTTCTTTCTTTTCCCAGCCCCTTTTCCAGCTTGTCTGTACTGAACCAAGTCCCTTTACAAGTCACCAGTTCCAGAAAACACTGTATACATAACTTCATACCCATTGCCAAAGAAGAACGAGTCAGACTGCAGGTGTGGAAGAGGATTTTCTGTTGTCTGTATGTGCTAAATCAAGCCTGAGACAATTTATCAAAGTCTGGAAAGTAATGATGGTCACCTGTAATAGGTGTGCTTCCTGTTGTTGCATAAGCAGGACATTTTAAACTAAGGAAGCTTCTGTTACCCTTTAAAGACCCTTTACCTACAGTACCATGATGATGGCAAAAAGGCCCTTTAACTGTTTCATTATTCCTGCTTTATGAGAATATGTTTGGTTTGAGATTAATGTCTTTGAATGGGGATGAGAATGGAGCAATAAGGTGATTTGAGAAGGGGGAAATTCAGTGAAAAGCTCACTGAGGAGATTACTGTTTCTGCTTATCCTTCCATAGATGTAACAGATGAGAGTATCCTTGTAAAAAAAGAGGATAGATGGATACAGCAGGAAAATTTACTAGGAACACTCAGAATTATAGAGATAAACCTTTTTCTGAAGCACTACATCCACTCCTCAGCTTGTTGCACAAATAGCGTATGTACTACTACTACCTGAGCAACATAGAAGATGACTGTGGTTTTCTTTATCCTAGCTGTGGTACTTTGGAAGACTCCTTTAAAGGGGGGGAGAGATTATGCTTTCCCTGAGCACAGCTAAGATCGCTCAGGGCAGAGGTGGCTGGGGAGATGCAGTAAGCTGAAACACTCTTCTGAATGGAGCCCAGAGCTTTCTGATGGGTGCAGCACCTCTTGGCATCTGAGATCAGGCCCTGGTGAGTCTCAAAGGGAGGGAAGAGGCGGCTGTGTGGAATTGGTCTGTGAAATTTGCTGGCCTGGAAGCATGTCTGGGAGAAAGATGAAAGGATTTGAAGTTCTAAGCCTTTCTTAGTGTGTCTTTATAAACTGACTCCTATTTGTTGTGTCTGGTAGATGTGTACATTATCAGGCATTGCTTTGGTTTGCTGTGTTGTAATAAAGGGGGTGTTTAGAGACTGGGAGCTTTGGTCTTTGCAGGAAGAAGGTTTGAAATGCTCTGCCTGAAGGCTCTGGATGATTCAATGTCCTGTCAGGCCATACAACTCACAGCCTGATAGCTCTGAAACTTCTTTCTTGGAGTCTTTGTCTGTGTCTGTACAGACTGATGTTGAATAGTAATAAAAGCCAGGGAAAGATGTTGATGAAGTTATACTGACTACAGTCATTACTGGAACTAAATTAAAGGAGGTTCATTAGTCCCATTGAAGAATTAATAACTTTAAGGACTAGAGTTTCTTAATAAACAACAGAAGAGAATGGAAATTTAGCAACTTGATATTATAATATAGCAGAAGGTTGCTCTGAATAAAATACATATTTTTTTCTATCTCAGCTGAAGCTATTGCTCAACCAAAGAAGATGCATTCCAAAGAAGTCATCACTCATTTGCAGTTGTTGCAAAATTGCTTTCTCTTACGGGTTAAACCTATGTATCTAACACAGCAGAGAAGTTATAATTCCACAGTAACAATATTCCAGAAAGAATAATGGCTGAGGTAATGGAGTGCAGGTATTTTGAACATATCCAGGTGGCCAGAGAATGGCATTTCTCATGATAAAGTACATTTCCCTGCTCTTGCAATCCCCTTCTGCCGTTCCCTCTTAAGCTTTCTTTAAATTGAATCTTTCAGAGCTCTTTGCAGATTTAAGCCCTGTGCATTTGCACTCTTTCCAAAGTTAGGATCTGTTCCTCAAATGATCAGAAATTGTAGCAGGAAGAACTGCCTAATTTGGGTTAAAACTTATTGTAGCTACAAGTGTAGCACAGAACCAAAGGAAAAGGTTTCTCTGTATGATTTCATAGTTGATCAGAAACTGGTTTAGACACTGCTACAGTATGTGAGCTACATTATAATGTTACAGAGAACTTTCTAGGTAAGACAAGCTCAGGTGCTACCTCTCAAGTTATTATCACGTTTGCTTTGGAAATGTCACACCATGTTAGACTGGGGTCTACAAAATCAGGCAGCATGTGTCAGTCATAGTATTAAACAATGAAACAGCAGCATAAACCCCAGTACATGGTAGAGTACACGTGCTCTGAACAAAAGAACAGTCTGTGTCTTCTCTAGCTCACTTTATAAACTCACATCTGTTAATACCTGTAAGTGAACAGCTGGAACAAGTTGGTCCCATAAGGAAAAGAATAACATGAGATGTTTTTGCAGGATAATAAATATTTACTACTGTTGACATTGAAAAGGCATCTCAGTACCAGATTTTGTAAAACTCAAACCAGTATTGTAGTGTCTGATGTGTATACAGGGATAAGGGATGAGGCAGAAAGGCTCTGAAGACCAAGGGCTTTCTTGGGCTGCCCTTTTGCCTGCACATCTACACATTTACTAACTAGGTTCTGCATTTATTAGGGCTTTGTTTTGTTTTGTTTTCTTGAATGTGGCTGCATTCCCACCAATGAAATGCCTTTGTTTGCTGTTTCTGTTTATTGTCTGGACTTATCCTGGTGTTGGATGAAACCCACAATCCACGGTGTCTCTTTCATCTTTTCGAATTGCATCCATTACATATGCCTGGCTCCATCATACTGACTCCACCTTCCCAAAATATGAAGGAGTCCAAATTCAATTTGGTGGAGAATTTTGGCTGCACTTCAGCAGCTTTTTTACACTGGCCCATGAAATCACCACTGCTGTGGCAGCAGGAGCTTGTCATTTCAGTTCTGAGCGTGCAACTTCATCCCTGATAAGTGCCTATGAGAGTTAGAATCACTACTCTTTGTAATATTCCAGTATGCAACATCCCAAAGCTTTTTGCTCCTGGGATAAGGAGGTTGAGCCAGCCAGGCGAACTTGACAGAGGATCACCTTCACAAGAAGACTTGTGATTCATTTTATCATCATCATACCTTTTGATGAGCTTGTTTTCAAACCCACATGCTTCTCTTATGGTCAATAGGTAGTTATTCCTATAGAGGAAGATGGACTTTCACATTTTGGTACTACAGGAGTGTGGGTCTGTTGTGCATTAGTAAGAACATTGGGGAAAGACTGGTAAATCTCAGGGGACAGGAGAACTTCAACCAATAGTGTCGCTAGTGGAGATTATCACATACCTAAAGGCACCCAGTAGCTGATGATTGGAATAAGGTTTTTAACACAATTTCATGGACAGACTTACTTGTATTTACATAAAAAAATGGAAGTACAGCAGTTTGTGACACCAGTGTGAGGAAGTTTGAGAAGTTCGTTCGTTATCTTGGTAACAAACTGTAAATGCTGATCATGTTCAAATAGTGTCCAATACTTTCATATTTTCTGATAATGCATCGTTTGCACATCTGAGCCATTGATGAAAACATGTTGTGAACTTTGAAGACTTTTGTTCTTCAGAAGGGTACAGTCAGCATTTATTTCCCAGGAGATCTTGAAGATACTCCCGGTTCAGAGATCATTTGCATGTCTCTAGCCAAGTGATTTAAACATTAGGAGACGACAGGTGAGATTCAAATACTAACCCCTCCCCTAAAGACTGCTTATGCATTGTATAGAATTCCTTTTTAATCTAGAGATTGTCTTTGAAAAGAAATTGAGTTGTTGCACATCGCAAAGTTCTTTAAGGCCATGCAAAATGAAGACAACATTATTTGCTTTCAAAAGATGAAAAAAGAACAAGAATATTATAAACTGCTCTAAGTAGCTACCGTTAATTTGGAGTATAATTTTGTATAATAGTTCAAGACACAGGAGGGGAAAATTATAATTTAATGGCAAATGTAAAACTGTTTGGCATCTTTAATGACCCCATAAGTAAACCTGTGCAAGACTTTGAGTGCCAGTGTCGCTGAGTAGGCTAAAATTCACATGCATCCTCAATCTGATCTCAATTGTTTTCCTGGAGTTTGATGTAAGAAGAAAGCTAAAACTGCAGACTCCTTAGATTAAGGACTTTGACACTCAGTTCCCAAATTGAAGAGCTGTGCCTCAAATTCCCTCATGGAAGTGTAGTAGTTTAATATTAAAAGAATAGATCAGACTGCCTATACTCTTTCATCCCATCTCCTGAGTCAAGAAAGTAAAACTTGTTCCCTCAAATAATCTATTTCCCAGTAAGTGCCTTGGAGACTGGAAAAGTGTAATTAGCTCTGCTAAGCCTTATCTATAACAATCTTATTTGCTGAATCTGTGCAGCTGTCTGGTTGTTTGAGAGGAATTTGGTACTGCAGTCCAATAGTCAGAAATGGTAACTTCTGACCTCTTCAGAAAGGAATGTGTCAAAAACTTCTGCTCTCCATGGAGATGGAAAGGGGAGTTCACAGGGGAGTTTGCATATATCTTTAATACATCTATTTATCCATGTCAAATTCTGTACATTGCATATACTGTCCTTAGGATGCAAAATAATTTCTTTACTAACTCAGATGAATCAGCTGATCTGACCAGGAATTAGCCAGGCTCGTAAGATCTTAAGATAAAAGAAACCTCTCCAGTGGAATGCATACATTATGATGAGGAAATTAAATCAAAGCAATAAATACAAACGATGAGGAAAAAGTAAATCATCATCTGGGAATATTTTGCATACAAGAAGTCTTCAACAATTAGCTGGTAAATAGCTACATGCTATTATGTCTCAGGTCCGCAGGCACTCTAGGAAACAGTATAAAAGCCTTCGCAGTGAGAGCTGCCATTCACTTCTGCTTTTTTCTCCTTGGTGAAAGGGTAAGTCTGAATCTGTTTTCTGTCTTTCAGTGTCCTGAATTGTTGTCTCCATGTCACTTTATTTTTACACTGCCTTGTCAATAGTAGTCTAAGGTTTATGCTCTTTATCAGTGTGTGTGTGAGAGACCTGTGAGTAGATCTTTCTCTAAAGAGGGTAGCTCTCCTTTGAAGGGTGGCAATTGCTGGCTGCAGGACTTGGGACTACTTTTCCTGGATCATTCAGTTCCAAGATGTTCAGATCTCTGCATGTGAATTGTTCAGCAGCTAAAAGTGAATGTGGAGAATCTGTGCAGAGATTTTGGCTTTCTCAGAGCTTTTTTTGTAGACAGATAAGCGGGCTCAAATTTTCAACAGTGTGCTGAGCAAGCGTCTCTTCTTGCACCAGGATACTGTGAAAATAAGGTTTCTCCTAGCAATATCATACGGGAGATCATAAGCTTTGTCCCTTGCTTCCCTCATGTTGCAGGGCTGCACACATCCTGGAAGAGTGTTGTGGGAAATGAGCTATCAGAGACTGCTCAGGAGCAGGTAGAGCTACCCCTTCAACTGTCCTCTGTAGCATACAGGAGTTTGAGTTTCATTGAAGTCTCCTTTGAACCTTAGACAAACACATTATTCCATTTCCATATAGTCTCTTGCATGCTCCATCCTCTTAGCAGCTTAATTTACATTACTATAATTACTACTTCTTTCTCATATTTATTTCCTTTCCTGTATTACAGACAGTTCCACCCTTCAAACATGTCCTGCTATGACCTGTGTGCTCCCACCTCCTGTGGCCCAACTCCACTGGCAAATAGCTGCAACGAGGCCTGTGTCAGGCAGTGCCAGGACTCGACATATGTGATCCAGCCCTCTCCTGTGGTGGTGACCCTGCCTGGACCTATCCTCAGCTCCTTCCCCCAGAACACTACAGTGGGATCTTCAGCATCTGCAGCTGTAGGGGATGCTCTCAATGCTGGAGGGGTGCCCATCTCCTCTGGCAGCTCCTTGGGACTTGGGAGCCTTGGTTATTCAGGTCTAGGTGGTCTTTATGGGAGGTCCTACCGTCGTTACAACCGGTGTGGGCCTTGATTAAGCCTTGGGGGAATAAAATCAAAGGAACATCCAGAAGCTTACAAGTGTGATCTGAATGCAGGACTGAGTTCATGACCATGGCCATATGCTTGCTGACCACCCTCAGCTTTCCCCTGAGCTACGGTGACTGCAGGAGCTTGGCATTGCTGATTGAATGCCTTTCTCTGTTATCAATGAGGTGAAAAATGTGACTTTTGTTGTTGCATACAGGAGTTGGGTGTCCAGATGTAAAGCATTGCCTTGAAATGGATGATTAGTTTTATCCAGATTCAGCCCTACTGCTTTCTTATGCTGTACATTTGTTTTAATTCTACTTCTCATTAAATGCATGGTGCATCATCTGTATCTCGCTATGTTCTTCCTCTTTGGAGCCTTCTCTTGGTGAAATTTGCTAACACATAAATTGTCAGTACAGGCAGATCATCATTTAACTCTTACCCTCCCAATTAGGAAAGGAGGTAAGCACAAATAAATGTAAGCAATGAGTAATACCCCTTCTTTTACAGGGTATATTTTCCTTCAGTCACACTTCCTAAGTACAATATGACATTATAATTCCTGGCTAACAATCAATGAGGGGAAAAATGTGGGAAATCTAATGCTGTCATACAAGAAATATATAGATTCATTGTTCGGAATTCCAACTTTTTTGAGCTTATAAAATCCTAGCAGTCTCTAGCATTATTTTCATACTCACTTTTTAGATTATGAAGATTTTGTTAATAGCAAACAATGGTGGTAAATATGAAGAAAAACTTCTAAAAATCGACCAGTGGGAACAAACAAACAAGCAAAAAACCAAGGCTCTGTATGATTCTTTTGTTGGATGCTAGTTAAGGAACGCTGCAATTAGGTGGAATTGGATGCTAAATTAAGTGGTGAGTTGGGGGCCTTTAGGGTGTCACCAGAAGTCCTCAGAGCTAAAACAATTACCCCGCCTGCTCTGAGCCTTGAAGATAATGGCTGTTAAATTGCTAAGCAAACATTCATTAACACAATGCCTTAAGGATCCCAATTAAACTTTCATTCTACATTTTATAGAGTGATTGAGCAGGGCAGATTGTTTGTTACGTTAACTCAGTACACCAAGGATTTTTGCTCCTGAAGGAGATTAAGGCAAACAAAAACCGAGGAGTTCTTATGCAACACCATGGAGATTTAATGCTAAAGAAGACCAGCCATTCACAGAGAATCAAG
>NDXB01019302.1:0-12386 GCA_002631895.1 Agapornis roseicollis
AACAAAAAAAAACCTCAACAAAACCCCCCAAAAAATCCCAACAAAAAACCAACAAAGCCCAACCAAACAAATCCCAAGCAAACAAAATAACCCCCACCACCAAACAACAACAACAAGAGGTTAAAAAAAAGAATCGTTCTAAAGAAATGAGGCTGGAGATTCTAAGCCTTTTTGGGACATATGAAAGGCTACAGTATCAGACAAAATGAGGGGTAGCTGAAAAATCAATGGCTGAATGTGAATGCCCTTGAATTCCTTCAAGTGCTCCCAAGAAACTCACAGCTGGGTTATCTGAAATTGGGGAAACAATTGCATATTAAGAATTGATTATTAAAACAATTTATCTTGGAGCACTTCAGGGAAACAACTTGCCAGCAAGCACTGCTTTCAATGTCAGCAAGGCACTGCTTACTATTCAGCGTGCTGTTAGTGAACAGGTTCTAGAAGATAGACCACAACTCACAGTGTTAATAGCTCACATACTAATAATTCTAAATGAATGTTTCACAGACAAGATAGATCCTATTAACCACAGTCTGATAGACCTGTGATAAGTTAGGTGCAGCAACCTGTCATATACTAGTTAAGCTTAAGGATCAGCTTAAAAATGGGGACAAATAGAGATGCAGTCACTAATCAGTGAAGATCAGAGAATTGAAGAGTAATTCATGTTAGAAGGCACTTCAGGAGGTCTTTCCTTCAGCCTCAGACTCATACATGAGGTCAGACCAGGTTGCTCGGTGTTTAGACAGCTGCAGCTTGAAATTCTCCAAGGTGGCACAACCTCTTCCACCCACCCCCCAAGCATACTCCCCCCTCGCAACATCATTTCCTTGTGGAGAAAAAGCTTTTCCTTAGCTCCAGCCAAGCCTCTCCAGTTTCAGCTAATGACAGTCTCTCTTGTTCTCCTACCAGGTATTTTGACAGAAAGTCTGGCTTTAGCTCCTTGATCCCTTCCCTGTAGGCACCGAGGTGCTTTCAGCTGTCCTAAACCTATCTCTGCTATAGGCTAAACCAGCTGTAGTCCCACTGCCTCACTTTGCATGACAAGTGCTTCAGCCCACTCTCTTGGTGGCCTCCACTGAACTTGCCCTGTTTTGTTGATGTCTTGTCTGAGTTGTGGGCCTCAAAACTGGATGCAGAATGCAGCTGTGATTTTCAAAGTGCTGAGCAGAGGGTACATTCCCTCATCTGGGCCTGAATTTGCTGGGGTCCTTTCTAGCCCATTCATCCCCACTGTTCTTGTCCCTGTGGATGGTAGCCCTGCTTGTGCACAAATCAGCTGTCCCCCCACCCTGGTTTAGAGTCATCTAACCTCAAGATGGCTCTCCTTCACCTTGTCCATGCCACCAGTGAATAGGACACACATCTAGGGATAGATGCCTGCTGTACCCACTTGTCAGCAGCCTCCAGGTACAATTCAGCAACCACTACCTTGTAAGTTTCCCTCCATCAATTTTTTTGGCTGTCCTGTTATCTATTTTGTTATATTGGGAGTCAGATACAGGACATCATGGCACAGATTTTCTATTTTGTTTTGCTGCCAGGATATCATGATTTGCATAAGCATTCGTCCTATACCTTTGAAAGCAATGTATTTCACCTCCCTGAAGGAAGCTGTAAGGTTTAAGTAATTGAACTTGTTCTCACAGTAAGGTTTATGGATTATGGCTGGATTTGACGATTTTGAGGGTCTTTTCTAACCTAAATGATTTTATGATTCTATATTGTTCTACCCTGGAGTGACGAATATATCAAATGACTTCATTTACTATGATTAGTATTTCTTGCCTTTGCACCAATTGAGTTACTTAGCATGTGTGCTGAAGTCCATGTCTGTCTCTAGTAAATACAATCACAGTTTGCATATCATTTTAGTAAATGTTTGACAGAAAAATTTTGAACACACACTCCATTGATTTTTCTGCTGTAGGAAATATGGCACTCTTTGTAACTAATGTGTTGGCAGAGGGGCATTTGATTTAACTGGCTTCCTTGTGTTTGTACCACGAAGAACATCCACAGCTGGAAGCACTGGGACTGTATGTGATTTTTAGATATTCAAATGTAAGGACAAGTTTACACTGATGGACCTTGTGTTACATGTGAAATTGCATGTGACACAAAATAAGGAGTCATTTACTAATTAACAAAAAACATGGTAATATTTCATTAATCACTGCTAGAACAGCATCAGAGGAAAGAACAAAGATGTTAATTTTTATTATTTTTCTGTAATACACTTTATCACTTATATATATAAAACAAAAGGGTAGCACAAACAAGTAAAACTGGCAATAGATAATGACTTCTCTCTTAACTTTTTATTTCAAGTGAACTAGTTGACTGCAGTTTTCTCTGGGAACATCCTATAGACACATTGGGTTACAGTTTGCTTCTAGGGAATAAGGAAAACTAATCTGGCAATTCTAGACAGAGCTGGGTCAGACGTTTTTGTTTGGTATTGCTTACAGGTATTTTCTTCCCAGCATTTTAAGACTTACTTTCCTTCCCCTAGGTTGATAGAAAAATAACAAGATGTGGTTTAAATTTGTCTTCCAGCCACTTCTGACAAAATGCATGTATACTGACAATGTGAAAGCCTGCAGGATCGACTATTTCCTGTTAGTCTGGTGGGGCAAAAGTCTTCTGGTATCTCAATATATATGCATTAACCACTTCTAACATATTGATTGCCAACAGCAGTAAGTCCATTTGTATTAAGGTAGAGATGCTACAAGGTTTGAGGGGAAACTGCCAATGTTTTTTAGTATGACCAGAAACTCTGCCATCATTTACAATAACCGAAAGAACAGATGCAAATTTTTTTCTCATTCTGCTTTGGTTTTTTGCACTGCCATTATCTATTAAAATGGCAAGACAGCTAAAAAGAGGTTGTCTTTGTTTGAAAAAGCAGCATCGAATTAACAGAATCATTTAGAGTTATTTACAGCATTCAACGATCTTTGTGAGCATGGGGATGTGTGCACAAGAGCTCCAAGAAAACAAGTGCTCTAGGTACAGAGAAGGTGACCCACCTGGGGGTCCTACTATGGGGCTTGCCCAGTGTATGGAGTTCAAGACCTTACACTGGGCAAGACCTACTATGGAGGATTTCAACATACAGCTGGCCAACACTGTCTGCAGCTCACAGTGGCTGCTCTAGCCGTATCTTGGAGGGGAAGAGAAGAGCTAAGGACACATACAAATTCTCCTCCCACTTATTTTGATCAAGGATTTTTTTTCCACTCTGTGTATGCACAGCCATGAAATCCAAACCAAATTTGATTCAAATAAGCCATTTCATATTCTGAACTTGCTAAATCATTATTTCAATACACCTTCTTTGTCACATGCCTTTACTGCTACTATTGCCGCTTTCTGAAGTGATGTATCTCTCTTCACAGACTGGTAAAGCAAAAATTGATTCAAGAACCAAAACAGGGAATTAATTTGTCATGACTTCAGTAAGCACTGCTAGTTGCATAAGGTATTAGAGTTTTGTTAATCACATCAACATTGTGATGCCTTAGGATGCTCTTATGAAGGTGTCCTGGGTTCCGCAGTATCAGTCATTTTTCTCCTTCTTAGTAGCTGGTGCAGGGTTGTGCTTTGACTTTCAGCCTGCGAACAGCTCTGGTAACACCAATGTTTTCACTTGTTGCTCAGTAATGTTTACTCTGACTAAGGAATTTCCTAGTCTGACACTCTGCCAGGGATGAGGGGAAGCTGGGAGGAAGCAGAGACGGGACACCTGATCCAAACTAACCACAGAGGTATTCCATACCACAGCACTTCATGCCCAGTATATAAACCCAGAAGGGTTAGATCACTGCTTGGTCGGGCTGGGTATCTGTCAGCAGGTGGTGAGCAGTTGTATTCTCTTCCCTTGTTATTTCCCTTATCATTATTATTGGTGGTAGCAGTAGTGGTTTGTGTTATACTTTAGTTACTGGAGTGGTTTTACCTCACCCTGTGGAAGTTACATTCTTTCTATTCTCACTCCCATCCCTCCAGGAGTGGTGGGAGTATGAAGCAGAGGGGGTGCTTTGAGAGGGCGGCTGCATGGTTCTGAGTTACTGGCTGGGCTCAAACCATGACAGTTCTTTGTGTCTCCCAATGTGGGTCACAGAGTGTTGAGATAACAACAGATCTGACCAGAGTGTGTCTAATCATATTTGCGGTAAGCATTTATTGTTTTGGATTAACAGCCATTTGTCACAATGCTGATTTATTGTCTCTCAAAGTTGTTGCTCTTGATGTCACAGTTTCAGCATGTCATACCTTACTTACAGCTGGTATTTGTTGTTTTAGTGTTTCTTAACTGGGGAGTTTGGGCTAAGGCTCTTGTTTCGCTGTACTTTACAGTAATGACTTGTAATACAATAGAATCATTGATCATGAAACTGATCTGGCTTGCATTTCCAGTGTGGTCATCACCTCTATACTCTGGGAGGTATATAATGGAAGTGTTTAGCAATTACACATTTTTTTTCCCTCCTTGGGTGGTCAACCTGTGAAGGAGACATTCCCTTACCTTCCTAGTCCCTCCCCCCCACTCCCCAAGACTGTTTGTGGCATCATTTGAGAGTTCTGAAGGTTTTGAATGGCCTTTAGGCACCCCTGAGACCTGTTTGCTGATTGTGATGGGGATCACCATGTTGGCACATGTGGAGAGTGTGTTTTACCCATGACCATTTTGTCTGATCTTGAAAGTTAAGCAGAGTCGCATTTGGGTCTTGTCTATGGTTGGACAATGATATAGGGGAACTGAGAAATTTTTCCCACGGCTGGACAGTCATGAGTGACAGGGTATGTGGAACAGTATGGGCAAATATCTAGGCCAGTGGGTCCCTCCAGTGCTTTGGAACTTCATCACTAAACAAGTGCAAAATCCAGAAAACTTAGTAAAACACTTAAATGAGGTGTGTTGTCATCCTCGTCATACCAGAGAGGGACAAATCATGGCAGTGTGCTGGGGCTTGGCCTATGCTTACAGAGCCCTGTTCAACACTATCCAGAACCTTCAAAGGAAAAAGGATGTCTCTGAATCCAATGGCAAAGCAGCAGACGATGCAGTTACCTCCAACTCCAAATACAGCAGCTACACGAACCCCAGTGACAAGTACAGCAGCTACTCAAACTCTGACTATAACAGGCAATGCAGCTACTCCAACTCCAAGCACAGCAACTACACCAATGCCAGCAACAAGTACAGTAGCTACTCAAACCCTGACAACAACAGACAGTCCAGCTGCTGGTGTTACTCAAACCTGAAGTACAGCAGCTGCACTAACCCTGACAACAGATACTGCAGCCACTCCAACCACAGTGATAATCACTGCAGCTAAACCAAAGGACCAGTTCGTGCCAATATCAGTTGCCCCTGTACACAAGGGGAAAAGCAAGCAAGAGACACAAAAAGCAACCACTGCAGTGAAGAAAGAGGAAGAACCAATGCACTTACTATATGGGACAGCATCTGAACAAGAGTTACTATTACATGAATCAGAGGAAGAGGAAGAAGAAGAGGTGACTTCTTGACACCGGACTTCAACAGAGCTACAGATTGTGAGAAAAGATTTTACCCGTCAACCAGGGGAGCACATCATCACCTGGTGGCTCCAATGCTGAGACAATGGGGCGGATGGTCATGAACCAGAAGGTAAGGAAGCCAAGCAGCTGAGATCACTTGCTAAGGAAGGAGGAATTGAAAAAGCAATTGCAAAAGAGAAACAGTCCCTCAGCCTTTGGAGGCAGCTCTTGGCAGCTGTGAAAGAAAGGTTTCTGCACAAGGATGATGCTATGAGTCATTCAGCCAACTGGACCACAATAGAGAAAGACATCCAGTCTCTGAGGGACTCAGCCATTGTAGAGATGATCTATCACAGGCCGGATGCTCGGGGTGCATCTGTAGATCCAGATGAAGTCAAATGTACACGACCCATGTGGTGGAAGTTTACATGGAGTGCACTGCCATCATATGCCATTCTTTGGCAGCAATAACCTGGAATGACATAGTATCACCAACAGTGGATGAAATGATTTGTCATCTCCAAGAGTTCAAAGACAATCTCACCCCTTCTATCATTTCAGCTGTGGAAAAACTGTCCCAGGAGTTCAAACAACTGAGAGACGATCTATCCAATCAATCCAGCTCTCCATGTGTACCAACTCACATCTCAGCTACTAACAAAAGGTGCCCTACTGCTTGAGAGAGAATCAGGGAATCACAGAATCCTAAGGGTTGGAAGGGATCTCGAAAGATCCTCTAGTCCAACCCCTCTGCAAGAGCAGAGTAACCTAGATTACATCACGCAGGAACTTGTCCAGGTGGTCCTTGAATATCTTCAACGTAGGAGACTCCACAAAGCCCCTGGGCAACCTGTTCCAGTGCTCTGCACTCTCACAGTGAAGAAGTTTTTCCTGATGTTCACATGGAACCTCCTATGCTCCAGTTTACACCCATTGCCCCTTGTACTGTCACTGGACATCACTGAAAAGAACCGAGCTCCATCATCCTGACACTCACCCTTTACATATTTGTAAACATTGATGAGGTCACCCCTCAATCTCCTCTTCTCCAAGCTAAAGAGACCCAGCTCCCTCAGCCTCTCCTCATAAGGGAGATGTTCCACTCCCTTAATCATCTTTGTGGCTCTTCATTGGACTCTTTCAAGCAATTCCCTGTCCTTCTTGAACTGAGGGGCATAGAACTGGACACAATATTCCAGATGCGGCCTCACCAAGGCAGAGTAGAGGGGGAGGAGAACCTCTCTTGACCTACTAATCACACCCGTTCTAATGCACCCTAGGATGCCATTGGTCTTCTTGGCCACAAGGGCACATTGCTGGTTCATGGTCATCCTCCCATCCACCATGACCCCCAGGTCCCTTTCCCCTTCACTACTTTCCAGCAGATCAACCCCCAACCTGTACTGGTACATGGGGTTGTTCTTTCCCAGATGCAAGACTCTGCACTTTCCCTTGTTGATATAGAAGGTATATGCCACTGGGCACCCTATGGTTTTACCTGCAGGATAACAGAGAATACATGAGAAAGTGGGATGGAAAAGAGACTTCAGCTTTGGAGAAATGGCTGCATGAATTGAAGAGGGGAACAAAGGTCAAGGATAATCATCCCATGAAAGCTGCACCTTCCATCTCTAGTGAGCAGGTTCCCAGATGGAGTGGAAGAGCTGATTTTACTCCACCTCCTGTGA
Source organism: Agapornis roseicollis (assembly GCA_002631895.1). NCBI lineage: Eukaryota > Metazoa > Chordata > Aves > Psittaciformes > Psittacidae > Agapornis > Agapornis roseicollis. The sequence goes on from NDXB01019302.1 coordinate 7,224, forward strand.
TAAAGACTAATCCCTGTCAACAAGATGTAAGTGTCAAATATTGTGATGACTTTTTGAGGGGCCCTCCCTCCAGCCACATTGAAACAAGGGGGGCACAGAATCATAAAATGGAATATAAAAAACCTTTAGAATTAGTTTCAAGTAATGTTAAGTTTGAGGGCTTTGTAATAGTAGCAAAGGAAAATTACTGAGGTGCATGATACATAGAAAAAACAGCAAGCAGTCAGAGAACATAACAAGAATCCTTGTACAAGATAAACTGTTGTAGTTGGCGTTGTTTTAGGTCCTTATGACCTTAGTACAAAAATAAGTGTGAGAAAACAGGATAGAAAAACAGGACACAGGGATAAGGAGTATCTGGGAAAGGCAGGTGTCCAGGATGGGCTACAGTTAACCTAACCAATAAGTAGGAGGCTAGGAGGATTATTATGTCTCTGGTGCTAACGAATCAATTAGACTGGTATGAGCATCTACTGCACGTGCTTCAAAGGCTGCCAGGAGTGATGAAGATTGTTGGAAGAAGTAAAGGACTCTCAGAGACCACTACCACAATTCTGTACGCATGTGGGGAGCTTTCTGGAAAATGATGCAATACATACGTAGCCTCATGAATATGCATGGATGTCCAGGGACTATATAAGGATGGCTTATGTAGCAATATGGGTACACACGTTAGGAGGAGTAATCCCCTGTGTCTCCCGGCACTGCAATAAAGAATACCTGCTTGTCGGCTTGAAAACTTTGTTGGCAAGTTTGTTCCAGGAGGTAGGGGATAATCCGATTTACTGGACTGTGTGGATCAGATGGCCTGCCACATCAGTCCCACAGAAGTATAAGACTCTAGTAGATACTGGTGCATGGTGTACCCTGATGCCATCGAGCTGTCAAGGAGTGGAACCCATTCATATTTCTGGAGTGACAGGAGGATCCCAAGAGTTGACTGTTTTGAGGCTGAAATCAGCCTGACTGGGGGGAAGTGGCAAAAGCACCCCATTGTGACTAGTCCAGAGGCACCATGCATCTTTGGCATAGACTACCTCAGGAGAGGGTACTTCAAAAACCCAAAAGGGTACTGGTGGGCTTTTGGTATTGCTGCTTTGGAGACAGAGGAAATGAAGCAGCTGTCCACCTTGCCTGGTCTCTCAGAGAATCCTTCTGTTGTAGGGTTGCTGAAGGTCAAAGAATAACAAGTGACAATCACGACCACAACACTGTATTGGTGGCAACATCAGACCAACCGAGACTCGATTCCCAACTGTGAACCGGCTGTGTGACAACGGACATTTTGTGAGCAATGCAGAGGCCTTAGTGTAAGGCAGCCTGCATGAGAATGGTCACGTAATTGAGATAAACTGAAAGCCATGGATGAGGGAGTACAGAAACACCAGCTGCAAGGTTGGAGAAATAAGCAGAAGAGAAAAGGAGCTGAGATTCTGAAGGTCAAGTTCCCAGGATGGTGTTATCCAATCATAGCATTGTTAAGGTTTAAAGTGCCCAATCAACAATTGCCAAATCAATGTAGCTGTACTAAGAATCTCTATATAAGGTTAACACTTGGTCTAATAAGATGGCATTCGCTTGATCACATTGATTGTCTCAGTGTTGTCCATAGGAATCTTGCTCCAGCACCCATCCATAAGCTGATCCATAGACTGGAGAGTCAAGGAGTGATCAGCAGGACCCGCTCACCTTTAATAGCTCTATATGGTCAATGTGAAAGTCTAGCAGAGAGTGGAGACTAACAGTAGACTACAGTGGCCTGAATGATATCACATCACCATTGAGTGCTGCTGTACTAGACATGCTAGAACTTCAGTATGAACTGGAGTCAAAGGCAGCCAAGTGGTATGGCACAACTTGTATTGTCAGTGCATTTTTCTCAAATCCTTTGGCAGCAGAGTGCAGGCCACAGTTTGCTTTTACTTGGAGGGCTGTCCAGTACACTTGGAATGGACTGCCTCAGGGGTGGAAACACAACCCTGCCAGGTGCTCAGGTCTGGTTGAGTATCGGTCTGTGGGTGGTGGGTGGTGGTATTCTCTTCCCTTGTTATTTCCCTTATCATTATTATTATTGTTGGTAGCAGTAGTGGTTTGTGTTATACCTAAGTTACTGGACTGTTATCTCAACCCGTGGGAATTACATTCTTTCAATTCTTCCCCCCCCCATCCTTTCAGGAGTGGGGGAAGGAAGAAGGGGGAATGGGAGTGAGTGAGCAGCTGCAGGGTTCTGAGTTACCAGCTGGGCTTAAACCATGACAGAAGGACAAAAGGGGAAAAGTAGTAAAGAATATTTTCTTTCTGCACTACAGCTGTCTCTTGCATACTTATGTTTGCTTCTATGCATGGGTAATGATGGCAAAACAACTTTTTTGGAATGTGTTCAAGTGTGTAGACAAGCTGTCTACATTAGGTTTTCAATAGCCTTGAAAGTTTTGACCTTTATATTTGAAGCTTGAACACAGAATGTCATATTTTAATTTAAATGGGAAGTTAATTGAAGTGTTTTATGTAGGTTTGGGTTTGGTTTGGTTTTTTCATTTACCTTTTCAGTAGAATAAAAGTCTTAACTGATCAATCAATAAAGTCTGAGGAGGGCAAAAATTATCTGAAAGAGGAATCAGTTAAATAAAAACTATTAAAAATGTAGATGGCTAAATAAAAACCATAAAATCAGAAATAATATTGAGTTGTTTTGGGTTGTTACTAATGACAGGTTGTCTCCAAATAGAGTTCAGCTGAACCCCATTCCTTTTACTGATATCAGATAAACAGATTTTGGGGAGGGTATGGACAGAACCTAGGAGTCCAAAAATCGAAGTGCATAAAGTATCTAAATAACGCAGGCCTCCACAATCTGTAAAGTTTTCCTGTGATTCTATGAGTCCTATCTACAAAGTACCACAAATGTTTGTTTGCCCCAAGTCTAATTACTACTTTACTCTCCTGGAACACTGCTTCTTTGCTGCAATACTGCTTATTTTGCCTTATGACAATGTGCAATTGTTAATATAAGTCTTTGTCATGGATTGAGCCCAGCTGGTAACTCAGAACCCTGCAGAAGCTGGGTCACTCCCCCCACCTTCTTCCTCCGCCCACTCCCAAAGGGATGGGAGTGAGAATAGAAAGAATGTAACTCCCACAGGTTGAGATAAGAACAGCCCAACAACTAAGGTATAACACAAACCACTGCTGCTACCACCAATAATAATAATGATAAAGGAAATAACGAGGGAAGAGAATACAACCGCTTAGCACCCGCTGACTGATACCCAGCACAACTGAGCAGTGATCTATCCCTTCTGAGTAACTGCCCCCAGTTTATATACTGGGCCTGATGTGCTGTGGTATGGNGAGGGAAGAGAATACAACCGCTTAGCACCCGCTGACTGATACCCAGCACAACTGAGCAGTGATCTATCCCTTCTGAGTAACTGCCCCCAGTTTATATACTGGGCCTGATGTGCTGTGGTATGGAATGCCTCTTTGGTTAATTGGGGTCAGGTGTCCTATCTCTGCTCCCTCCCAGCTTTCCCTCCTCCAGCATGAGGCAGCACGTGAGACTCAGAAATTCCTTGGTCAGAGTAAACGTTACTGAGCAGCAACTAAATCATCGGTGTTATCAGTGCTGTTCCCAGGCTGAAAGTCAAAAACACAGCATTGTACCAGCTACTAAGAATGAGAAAAATGACTGCTGCTGCTGAACCCAGGTCAGTTTTTTGTTTCTTACTGTTGTATATAGCCGTTGGATCTCTAACTTGGTTATATATAGATAAAGCTAATACATTTATTTATTTTATTTAATTTTCTACTGGGTAAGCTTTCTAGGCTGTATTACGTTTGTATGAACACGACGTACATCAAAATTTATTAACTCCTGCCAACAATATGATGTGGAAAGAAAGGGGGTTGTTGCTTTTCTGAGCACTGAGGCTAGCGTCATCACCTTAGGTGCAGGCCGAGGCCAAGGCAGGGTCCAGCAAGGCACAGCTGGGAGGAGAGCGGCCTCCTCTGCAGGGCAGACCACATGCGCTCGCCACGCTGCCCGGCCCAAAGGGAGGAGGTGGCCTGCCGGTCTCTGCCCCCAGCCCTCACTGAAGCACAGCCGGGGTGCCTGAGCTAAATGGAAAGCTTCAGTCGCTCGCCGCTGTCCCATTGGGTACTCCTAGGGGAGGAGTCAGGGCAGCCCCAGGCTCACAGAGCGGACCCGCGGCTGGCGCTGCAGGTCAGGAGTCCCCATTCTTGTTTGCCAGGGGCAGCAGCCTCCTGCTGTTACACCAGAGGAATCTGTCGCGGAGTCGGTGGGCAATAAAATATGAAGCTTCAGAACCGTTCTCTGACAGGATATTGGAAACTTGGCAAAAAGGAGGAAGGTGTCAGGAGCATTGTGTTGGGGCATTGTGATTATGACTGAGAAATCTGAAAATTAAGAGAAAAGTAGAGCAAATGGGTAGGCAGAGTTCAGAATCAACTGAAGCAAGCATGATAAAGATACACATTCACCATGACAACTGACAGTCAGCATGAGGCCCTGCATGAAGGATGAATTGGGAATTTATGGGGGAAAGAAATTTCCTAATAAAGAGCTGATTGAGCCTTTAACAGAAATCATTCTTTCAGAAGGTTTAGTTTTATGAATAATCTTATCCACACTTTATCTTGATTGTTGCAGTTAATTAGATGTTGTAGCATAGTGGGAATGTGGTGGGCATTGAAGTTTTTAATGAAGTGTCAGCAGATTCCTAATATTTTACAGTAATAAAGTTATATTCTGGTCCATTAACATTTAGCTCACATTAACTCATTAAGTCTTGGTGTTACAATTACCAGTTTGTCGTAAATACTGTACTGAGAATAAGATTCTGATGGTAATGGATATGGGATTTTTTGGAGGGATTGTGTTTTGATTTTTTTTTTGTTGTTTTTTTTGTTTTCATTTTTTTTTGGGGGGGGCAGGGGTTGTGTTGGTTTTTTTCTCTCTTTTGATTTCTGTATAACTTTATCTAATATTTATCTAATCTATTAGAACATTAATTAGATAATTAGTTAATTATTATCTAGTACCGATAAGAATGTTCTCCAGGTACCTGGAGCTATTCCTTTCCTTTTTCCTTTCCTTTTTCCTTTCCTTTCCTTTCCTTTCCTTTCCTTTCCTTTCCTTTCCTT
>NDXB01019303.1:1428-18585 GCA_002631895.1 Agapornis roseicollis
GTTTGGGGTTTTTTTTTTTTTTTTTTTTTTGCAGTGCTTCAGTACAGTAAATCTGAATAATTTTCTTAATATTTTTAAAAGACGTGTGGCACAGTGGTACTACACAATGGAAGAGAAATCATAGTTATCACTTCAGATGAGGTGTGTTGAAAGACCTAGGCCTGATGCAGTTGGCAGCCTTAGAGTTTCCCTTCTTATTACTACCATCTGTGTCAACTTCAGTATCCATTACAAAGAGAAAAAAACAGGAGTGCTTTCTTGTGTACGTGACCCCATTTACGTGCAGACCTTAAATATCTGCAGCAGAGACTGGAAGTGTGCTCATTCTTCGCTAAACAGAGTGAGAGATTCCAATGGCCAGATAACAGTTCTGTTTATCAGCTTGTAAACAAAATTCAGTGATAAAATTGTGCTTTTCTTCTTTTCCATAAATCTTTCCTCTGCATTTCTTTTTCCCTACTGGCTGTCATGATGCTGATGAAAAACAATCTCTTTGCCTTTTTGAACCTAAAGCCTCTCATGACAGCAATCTTTTATAAAACCAAACAGAGCAATAGAATACTGCTTTAAGGCTTTTTGGGGTTTGTTTTTTCTTTAATAAAAACAATCATGCCAGCTGAAAGTAAGCAAAGAAAAATTATTGCACCTAATATGTGAAACAGTTGGCTTATAAATAGGCTTGGAAGCAGCCTGAATTATTTCAGGGAAGTTAAGTGGACTGTAACCAACTGCAAGTTTAATATCCAAAAGAATACTGCTGATACTGGATTTTCAGATTTCTTAACTTAGTTTGTAAGAAGATGACATCATTTGAAAACTTACTGGAACAATTCCTAAATGGCAGCTTATATACACCTTTCGAACTAGACCGAAACAAAGAGTATATAAATGGGTACAGCATAAGGCATGACTAACTATGTCGTGCTTGCTGATGCTGAAAATGTGATGTTTTTCTTCACAACATTCATAAAGTTGGGTTCAACTCCACAAAGATGTATCATAGGATCTTTCACATAACAAATAGTCAAGCAAAGGCAAAGCAAATGAGGACCTGGGAGGTCTGCTTGTCATGTTAAAATGTAGGGGTTTTTTGGCTGTTGGTTTTGGTCTTGATATTTTTTTTCTATTAAAATTTTACCTGTTCTTTCTGCGTTTCCCATTATATTCTGTTATAATCAGTCCTCAAAGGAGGACTGATTAAATGCTTTTTTAACATTGTGAAATACTGATGTCCCTAGAGAACTACTCAAGGAGTATTCAAATGAGAAGGTGGGGGTAAGGGAGAGTTATTTTTATTTGAATTCCATTCCCAGCTAGCAGAGAATCTAATGCATGTGAGTTCACAATAGGCATCCTCCTATTGCAGTGTAATTGCCTGTTACAGAGTAATCTCCTGTTACTGAGCACAATCCCTAATGGAATATAATTGTTGCCCATCACATGCAAAACATTTTTCCAACAGTGAACCTTGCTGGATGCTTCACAGAAAGGGAATAAAAACGACCAACTGTAGATGTGCCTTAGAACATTACTACAGAAAATTGTATGGTCCTATTGGAAAATTATACACCAGCCTGAAGTTTCACTGCAAAAGGCAAACTCTGTACTGTTTTCATGTCTTGGAAAACGGTCTCTCCAGGTAAATATTGGAGAGGACAGCAGACAGCATTAGGTATTTCCCCCACATGGCTGGAACACCTTTCTGTGTGCAGCATTCTTCCTTTGCCAAGGTGTATTTTGTGTCCATGCAGACAGGCTTAATCAAAGGCATGATAGCCCATTCTTCTAAAGACATTCTCAGGTATGCAGCATGTGAACAGGCAGTAATAAGGATCCAATCACATGATGCATCATCAGGAAATTCTGGTAGTAAAGTTTGCATTTCAAAGGAGATTTGACAGAACATGAAAACCGGATGGCAATGCCGATTTGGAAGAACAGAATTCCGAATTTGACAGTTACCTTGTATACTTATCTGGTGTTTTACAGGTGGGTTTGCCTGGCCAGACTAAACCTATAGGAAGTAGCAAAAAATGAGGGTCAAAGAAGTTCTACAAACCCATTCATTTAAAAACAAAACAAACAAACAAAACAAACAAAAAGCAAACAAAACAAAACAAAACAAAAAAAACCCAAACAGACAAAAAGAAAACCTACCCAAAACAAAAAAAAAAAAAACCCTGAGATTCAAAGAATTCTTCCAGAGCCAAGAAGAATAAGGAACTGCATATTTGCAGTTTTACACCATAAACATGTAAAAATGTTCATAACTTCGTATATACTCTTCAGACTATAGCATCTTAATTTGCTAAGTTTCAACAGAACAGTGAATAAAAATAAAAATATGATTTCTGGGTATACAGTCTTTTCACATCCCCAGCAGCCTGAAATTGTTACAAATATTACAATGACTGGTTACAAAAGAACAAGGAAATAATGCAATTTACATGTCTATATTATGTCTTTAACCTGCAAGAAATTCTATTCAGCAACCAGCCTTCACATGGTTCCTGGAACCAGACTTCTGTAACAGGAATATTGGCTGCCACTGTTCTATATCTTGAAGTAGCACTTGTCTAAAACACAGGCATCTAATTTGTCTGTATCTTCAAAAGTCAAGTTCAGTGAATGATTGTGTAAAATTATCTTCAGATCTACTGACAGTATCCTATGATTACATTTATTTTGTGTTTGGTTTTATGTTCTCAGATTTTCTGATTTTTTTTTCTATGTAAAATTCCAAACTCCCTTTCCCCAGGTTCACATGACAAATCTTGACGGCATTTTGCTTTTATAACTATTTTGACTAAAACACTCTTGAAACAGGCATTAGAATCTGTTTAATAAGGAAATAAGTAGTACCAAAGAAATAGATTCCTCTCCTGAGTTCATTGTTGTGTTTTTCAAAATTTTTCTGTTAAGTCTTGTCTCATTACAATGTGTCAGAGGGTTATGATGAATCTCAGTCTTTGCATGACTTGTGGAAAAAGAAAAAGGTAATGCCTTCTTTCTGGAGGAGTGAATGTTCAGAATGCACTGGAAATTTAACAAAGTAACCGTACCTTCATGCTGTTTTGTTAACCTTGGACAATGGGGAAAAAATGCCCAGAAATGTACTTTTCATTAATAGGTGTGGTGATGTCTGAGAGGAAAAATGAAAGAATGGAAACATTTGCAGTTCTGTAAATCATCCTGACAGAAGCAGATGAAACCACGTCCTATCTCTGATAAAACTATTATCTCCATTGTCAGGGTTTTCAGGACAGCTGCGTAGTTGAATATTATTTTTCTGAAATATTTGATGGGGTGTTTACACGGAAATTTTAGAAGCACCTTGCACTGCTGCGCTTGCCCCAAGAACTTATAGCGATCTAATAGCATTCCTTTGGCATGTGCTTCCCCATGAGTGAAATTATGGGAAAGTCTGATCTCATCTCATGGTGGGAGGCTCAACTGATATCCAAGATAAAAGCCAGAATAATTATGGTAGGCTATTTTAATGGCAATCTTTATGAACGCTACTGAAAAAATTGATAGTCACAAGAAAGTTGACACAGATCCTTGGAAAGCATCAACCTGAAACATCAAGCTTTGTGACTAAATAATAACTTTTCCTGCTAATCAAGTTATCTACATCATGATTGGGGGATAAGGGGAGGGAGGAAAGGAAAAAGAAAACAACTTAAAGCTTGCTTCCTCTTTGAAGGAGATAAGAAGTTCTGTAACTGTGTTTGGTCAAGGAGAAACCAGAAAACTGAGAATTCTGAAAGTTTCCTTGGAGAATTCACCTAAAATTAGAGATATTCCTTATTTTCTCCAGACAGTGGACATTTGTTAACTGCGTAAGCAACTCTGACCATCAGAATTAGATAGCTGGTACACAAGAGAAGTAAATAGGGACCATGAGATCAGTAGGCTAGAAAATGTGTTGTCCTGTCACTATCCAGAGAAGCAGTCACACTAAATACATGCTGAAAATAAACATCTAATGGTGAACTTGATATCTACATAAATGCCAGCTTCCCTTTTGTCAGCCACAGACACCTACTCACCTGTAGGTTAATTACAGGGCATTTGTTTATGCTGTTAACTATTCTATTACACAGTTCTTTCCCTATACAAATACGAAAGGAGTTATTTCCAGAAAGGTAGTCAAATTACATGTTTTCCCTGCCTAAGTGTACAGTAATCTAATTTACTATCCTGAGGGGCCTTCTATGAATATATTAAAAGTAATATATTAATTTTATTTCTCAGGAGTATTAGTATGATAGACAAATAAAAGTACCCAGACTGGTACTCTTACATGCAAGTGTGAAGACAAGTCTTACAGAATCATAGAATCATAGAATAGTTAGGGTTGGAGAGGACATTAAGATCATCAAGTTCTAAGCCCCTCATCATGGGCAGGGACATCTCACACTAAACCAGGTCACCCAAGGCTCTGTCCAACCTGGCCTTGAGCACCACCAGGGATGGAACATTCACAACTTCCCTGGACAACCCATTCCAGTGCCTCACCACCCTAACAGTAAAGAACTTCTTCCTTACATCCAATCTAAACTTCCCTTGTTTAAGTTACTTATTACCCCTTGTCCTATCACTACAGCCCCTATTGAAGTGTCCCTCCCCAGCATCCTTTTAGACCCCCTTCAGATACTGGAAGGTTGCTATGAGGTCTGTTATGGTAGTCATAGTCTGGCTTTAAAAACATGATATTCCCTGAAAACCTTTACAAGGAATAATTCACCATTTTAATCATATGCTATACATGGAAAGTCTAGAAATACAAAACTGAAAAACAAATGCTTATTTATCTTGGTTACAATTTTTTTTTTAAAAAAAAGCAATATGTATCTTTACAGTTGGAAGGGTCTAAACTGACAGACTGATGCTTACAGCTTCTTTTGTATTAATCTGAAGAAAAAACACTGGGAACTTATCATTCAGGTGTTTTAATCACCCAGAGAATAAGGCTTGTATGACAGCTCATTATAATCTTATAAGTATTATAAAAAATCATAGTAAGCAAAGATCACATTAAGATATCTCTCCTAGGCAACCTCTGTTTAATTTTCAGTACTTTTTTGTTTTCTTTTTGTTTGTACCTTGCAAACACAATCAAGTACTCTCAAGGTTTTCTTCTACCTTTTTTATTTGTTTGATACATCATTCCTTCTTCAGGCTAAGTACACACCCAGCTAGCTCTGTATCCTTATATATAAGTAAATGGCTCATGTTGTCACTTTGCTTTCCAATGTGTTTGACCTTTTTCTAAAGAAAATTAGTTATGTGAATTAGCCATAAATATGATGTAATTCATGTAGTTTATACAGACATCCATTTGTTAAGTTTGTACCTTCTTAAAGTTCATAACTCAAAAATATCCTTCAGTCAATAAGTTACAGAATTCCAGTAACTCCGATAACACTGAAATAACATTTACTACTGAAGTATACATTACAGATATAGAGCAATTGTTATTTTGCTGCCTAAACCACTGTTTTCTCTTTGATGCTGCTGAAATGAAATTTGGGTAACTGAGCTGGGTAGATCCATTCAGTACCTGAACATTGTAAATCAGGCCAAGAAATACGAGACTCTCAAGTGAAACTAATTTGTTCTACTCCCTCTGCCCACATAGCCGCTGGAATCCCTTTGCATTTAATGAGTGCCAACTGGACTTAGTTAACCTAGTAAAGATTTGACCCAAAGTGCGAGTTCAGTTCACAAAGATCATTGAAACAGTCATAAAACAGAACAGAATACACTTTTAAAGGCTTTATCCAGTTCAGATGCTTTCCCCCTTTTTTCTCTCACTACTAATTTGAATAAAGAAGGGAACAGAAGCCTAGAACATCCAGGTTTTATGGATGTAAAAGAGAACCTACTTGTATATCACATTAACTGCAGTTTTGTAAGGTCAGCCCCCAACAGTGTCCATAAAGAGTCATAAACAGTATTCATTAATGTATTAAGATGGATAAGGTATGGTTTTTAATTAGGATAGGTGTCATAGATTTTAGAACATTTAAAATAAAAACTCCTTTTAAGCTTGAAAGAGTTAATTGGATTTACTAGCCCATCAGTGCAAAAAACGTATTCTTGTCAAGGAAGTAAGAGGTGGAGTACTCATGCATTTGCGTATCATCCAGCGATTACACTTCAGGAAGCATTATCTTGGTTGGTTTGGGCCATCCCACTTCCGACTGGTGCTTCCTCTGCAACCTCCCATCCTTTCCCTGCTGTTTTATATGGAATTCAGCAGCTCTGGCACTTTCCTTATTTAATTCTCCCTGAGGGCATCAGCAGTGACTGAAGTAAACAGTGTGCTCTTATTTCCAATGTGCATGCATGCCAGAGAAAAGGCTCAAATGTTGGCTTCCTTTGTGGAGGCTGCTTCATGCCAGACTGCAAGTACAAAGACACTTCAAAGAACATTTTGGTAGTTCCTGAAATTTCCCTTGTTTGAAAGAGTCTCTGGCTCTCTGGTACAAACAAGCATTTCTGCAGCTTTACCCCTATATTTGCAGTTCAGCAGCTGATTTTAAGGCACAGCTAAGTGAAAAAAACAGTACCTTGAGTGCTGTTGCATAGATTCAGTTGTTAAAATGGCCTAAAGGAGGGCTTTTGCAACTGAATGCAAATTGAGGCAGGCCTGAGCCTATACAAAAGTATGCTGGGGTAGAGTATGCCAGGATACTGAAGGTAGTGTTCAGTCACTTCAGTTTTGTCCTTTCATCTCACATTTTGTACCATGTGAAATTTGGCTGGATCTATCCAAACACTTTTGCACTCATCTGGTTGCAACTCACTGCTTCCTAGATGAGTTCCAACAGTCCTCTGCCTGATTTTGGGTTTATATCAGTACAGGCACTCCTCCCTTCCCTTGTAATATGGTACAAACACCAACTACAAATCTAAACATCAGTACAAAAAGTTCACAGATTTTATTCTATTTTAATTTTGGATATTCCCTTCTACATATCCCTTCTAGAATGAAGATGTAGCTTTAAGAAAATTGGACTATATGTGTTATGGAATGCACTTAAACATGACAAACAGATACATTTCTTTTTATAGCGCTTGCTGGAGTTGCTCTGATGCTTCTTGTTGCTTGGGCTGCATTTACTAGAACATTGTGAAAATATAATAATTTCTGAAGATAATGGAATTTATTTCAGTGATAAGGTCAATATCTTCATGCTGAACTCACAAATCACTCCCCTACAAACCCAAAGTTTCTAAGTGACATTTAGCATGTAAATGTTCTGTGGTGTGATACTTTATATTATGCTTCTGTGACCAAAATGTACGCTGTTTTCAGAGCTGTTATTTATATGTGCTGTCTCAGACTAAACACGCTATGTGGGTAAGTACCTCAGAGTTTGGAAAGAAAGTTTTCCAAACAGATCCTTAATTTTGAGAAAATTAACAGGCAGTTCTTAATAAATCCCACTAAGCATATCAGTTGTATGGCTGTGAAACAGCAACTAGTCTAAATATGTTTAATGTAGTCTTGTTCATCTTTGAATAAATCATGGGAAAACACAGAATCAAGTCTGCTTCATAATCCTAAACATAAGCCAAATACATCAGCAGTCCTTTCACTAAAACTGCAGGCTGTCAGATGACATCAGACTCTGAACTGATAGGGTCTCCAGTTTGCCAAGTCTACTTTAGAGAGGATGGCTATGGACTCAGTGCTGTTTTTATATCTACACAGACACCTCCTTTCCCCCCAAGCCTGGCTAGAACTCTGTGAAGCATAAAGTTATGTCTACTCAGATCTAACTGTAGACTAAGGGTCTTTAATAATTTATTTTCCCAGTCAGGCCTGCAGGGCAACTATAAACCAAAAATATCAGTAGCTTGGAGTTTCAGATCTAGGTCCAAGATCAGGGGAAAGAAGACTTGTACCTCTTCTAAGTTCATCTTCCAACTCCCTGGCACATGTGCACACATATTATAAAACCATCTTGCTTTACTCACTGTAGCTTACTATAATCGTACCATGTAGAGTTTTCCACTGACAGATAGGAAAAGCAATATTTCTTCTTTAACTGATGCAGCACTGGAGGTATGTGCAGTAAACTAAAAATACCATGCCAAACATCTAAAAGTGAACATAAACCATATGGATTAAGATGTAGCCCTTATTATTTAGGCACAAAGACTTGTATTGTTTTGAGGAACTGAGCTTACCTTATTTCTGACTTAATCGACCTGGGTTTGAAATGTTATCAGAGAACTGTGTTAGAAAAAAAGAAAAAAAAAAAAGTGTTCACACAGTGCTGCACCCTTCCAAGCAGGGTTGCCATAAAGAAAGGAAATTTATCTCGAAAGGGATAGAGAGGAAGGGAGGGGAAAGACTCTTTTGTTTGGATCGGAGTGCACTCGCCTGGCTTTAAACAGCTTAACTTTGATCCAACCTTCAAAACCCTGGTTCATTTGCTTTTACAGTGTCTCTATTTCTCATCTTTAATTCTAGTTTGCAGTCAGGGCACCCTGCCAAGGATAGGAGGAGATCTCCACACACAGTTTCAGTGTTTGGACTCAGAAATTCAGACCTTCATCTCTCAGACTTTGACCTACTGAAAGAAAGATCTACTGAATTTTGAGCTGATCATTTGTAACATAACCAGAAAAACTAACACACTAGCAGATACCAGGAGGAGAGACTCCTGTATGAACAAAACAGCACAAGCATATAGGAAAGTGATCACATAAGATATTAAAAACTAATGAAACAGAAAAAGCACTGCAGACTGATACTTCCTGGGCTTTCTCATTTGGAGGAATAAGCTGCTGTCTTGACGTGGTCTTGAGGAATGGCTTACAAATATAAGTAGATTTGTGATTGCAGTAAGTTTAAACTGCCTGAAACTTCATCACTGTGCATTTGGAAACTGGTCTTCTGTGTTCAAAATGTATATTTAGAAACTAGGAAATCTTATACATTTCCTGGCAGCGTCATCCTTTCTCTTGTTCATGAATATATTCCTCCAAATCCGGACATTGTGACTGTAAAACCTGGTGTGACCCTTTAATATTAATGCCAGGAAAGATGATCATGTCAGAGAATTCCTGTTTGTCAGCTTGTTTGTTTTTACTAGAGTGCTGGATCCTCAGCCCAGCTTCAGAGCCCCACCAAAACAAACAAGTAAAAATAAACCCCCCTAGTCTGCATGAATAATTCCTCCTCAGTTGCTACAGAATGTCAGTTATCAACACATGGAGTTTTAACTACTTGAAAATTAAAATCAAGTATTGCTTTCTCCCCTCCCTCTGTTTCCTTAAATCTGAGCAATGCTCTAACTGATCTTTCCTAGTTTGTGCCACTGGTGTTGCCACTTGTTGCACTAATTTGCAAGACAGTGAAAGAAAATTAAAGCTTAAAATCTGATTGAAGATAATTCTTGATGAAAAGGCTTATTCCTCGATCAAAATAGATGTCTTTTCAGTGCTTAAAGCCAAATATGGTCAGGAAACAAACAAGTAGACTGGCAGATATTGCAAGTAGCCTGCGAGATTCACACAGGGTTTTAAAGGCTTCAGCAGAGCAGCCTCAACCATTTTGAGGCAACCATTAACTCTGCACCTTGCCAGCTAACAATTTTGCAGCCCCTAAGCACTCCAGCCCTTCCCTTTGAGATCCAGCTTTTACACAAATAGCTTTTAAGCCACCGTGTGTGGCAGCAGAACAGCATTCTGAAGCTTGGCTGAGTGCTATCAGTGCAGTAGCAATGTAATTTGAATAAGCAAATACATTTTATGGGGCTTATAAAAATTGGATTATAAAACATAAACTAGTCATTCACTTAAATGAGGCTATTTCCCTATATGCTTTACAGCAGAGAAAACAGAAGTGCACACACACAGGTGTGCACATGTGTGTGTGTGTGCGTGTGTAAAAACTGGTTTAGGCTTACAGTTTATGTAATAGTAAAATTGTACATTACAGGCAAAATTTTATTATCTTAATTCCTGACTTCATTCTTCTTGGAGCACCAAAAAAGACAAAATATTTGCATGAAATATCATAAGGAGTGTCTTGGATGACAATTTTCTTTCTAATTTTTACTCACCTATTTGAGAGAACAAAGACATAATTAACAACACTAATTAAAAAATAATATATGTGTATTTTATGTATGCATCAGGAATCTAATCTTCACAGTTTATTCCGACTGCAATAGGAAGTCCCATGTCTGCTTAAAAGATGGTACTATCTGATTCATTAGAAAAATTAGAAGCATTAGAAAAAAATCTCTTGACAAACTTTACTAATAATTTAACAGCTGTCTTTTACCTGTATTACGTATCAATTAATATTTATATATCATTAGAAGTGGTCTTTAATTTAGTGGCATTCAGAAAACATGTTAGGGCAAATCAAATTTTCTGCTTTGCCCAATCTACAGGTTTCCATACTAGGCACTGAAACAAACACTGAAACCTCCACTGCCACATGACATGATGGAACAAGTAATGGTGAGTCCCCGAATAACTTTTACATTGTTATTTCTGTCTATCCTAGTATTTTAGAGAGAAATTTGTATGTGCTTTTTCTTAGTGATGGGGCCCTCTTTTCATTTGCAGAATGAAAAGTTTTCTAAGTTTTTAATGTAAGTCACATTAAGCTCTTAATGATGTATTCAACCAAGATGCAGCTATTAAGCTTCCCTTTAAAACATTTTCATTTCCTAAGCCAAGAGCCCTGGTTCAGTGTTGTAACCGTAAATTTCAAGTTCCAAAATTGGCAAGTGGCAAAGGCAACGAAGGATAGAAGCACAACACACCCATGATTCATTATTCATTGAGTGAGATGTAACATTGGATGAGAAAACCAACAAAACCTTTATACTTTGAGCTGATTCGACTGTTTCTACAAAATGCATAGAAAGAGCAATTTTCATCAGATGCACAGCAAACATAACTCTCACTCCACAAGCAAATGTGCTCCACCCTGCACTAGCACGGAGAGCTGGTGACTTCAGCAGATGAAGGAACCTTGTTCTGGTTTAAACCCAGCCTGTTATAAGGTGCTTTGCAGCCACACAACCAGCTGAAACCAACCACCTCAATCAACCAACTCAACCAACTGGCTCCACCAACCTGTACCTGATATCTGCAGGAAGAGACTAGGAGAGAAATGCTGCAAGTGCAGGCACCACATAAGACAAAATCAGTTAGCTTATTTAAGTGTCTGGCAGATACCAAAGCTGCTACTTCATGGTAACAGTTCAACTTCTCACAGCAAACTTTTCTTACTGCTACTGATATCTTTTGATAATATTTCACTTAAGACAATAGTTCTTTAGTAGTAGAATAGGAGAAATCAAACAAAGAGAAAATTACAGTTTTTTTCTTTATATTTAG
Organism: Agapornis roseicollis; assembly: GCA_002631895.1. Lineage (NCBI taxonomy): Eukaryota > Metazoa > Chordata > Aves > Psittaciformes > Psittacidae > Agapornis > Agapornis roseicollis. The sequence goes on from NDXB01019303.1 coordinate 12,811, forward strand.
CATTCTGGGTAAAGTTGATGGGTATGATGAAAGCCTTTTTCTAATCCAGAAATGAGGTGAGATTCCCTAATATGAAGTCCTTCTTCCACAATAAATAGGCTTCATTAAATCATGGGAAAACCATTAATTTAATACTTTCCTTATTTGCTGTTTGACTGCTTTCCTTTGCTTTTATCAGCAATTTCCCCTCACACACAACCCCCTTCAACCAGCAAGTTTCCACATTACTATTGTAGGACTTGACTGCTGTTTAGCATGGAACTAGCATTGGTATACCCAGCTTAAAATAATATTTTGCTGGAGTTCAGTAATTGTAGTCAAAGAATGTTTTATTTGTTTTCAGGTAGTAAAGTACTAATTTTCCTTCTTTATACTTGAGGGGAATTTTAAAAACCTAGGATCAGAACAAGCCAGGCCTTTGTGTTGCTTAGAAGATCTGAAGCCTACTTAAAAAAAACCCTCAACATTCAAAATCTTCAAGACTCCAAGTCATACCTGTACTGTCAGAGCTGGAGCTTAGTACAGAGCAGAGAACAGGAGGCAGCCCATAAAGGAACCATTGTAAGGGAGGTAGCAGCATACAATTATGCATTTATGGAGGATTGACTGTTCTCTCAATTTTTTAATCAAGCTTTGTCTCAAAGAACTACGGTCAAATATCCAAGCTGCACCTTTTCCTTTCAAGTGCATCCTTCACTTGATTCCCAGCATAATACATCTTTCTTTATAGACACTCCATGCTTTGTTTTATTAAAGAGATTGCCTTCTCTTCTTCCCCTTCACCACCCCCAATGCCTTGAATTGGGCTGCTTTTTTAATCTACCAGACTGATTTCTGTTGCCATTTTTCTCAGGACTCTTTCCCAGCACAAGAACTCTATAAGAACTAAATAGAACTACATTTTTAAAAGCTTTTAATATTTGTGTCTTGACAAATGATTAAGTTTTCTTGGATGCACCTTGGAAGTTACAAAAAAACAAACAAAAACCAAAAAAAAAACCACAAACCCAGAAAGTAACAATAATTGCTTTTTTACCTTTCCCCAAGAATTTTTTTTCCCATAAAGCAAATGTGAAAGAAATTAATGTTATGAGAAAGATCTAACTTTCACACATGCTAAGTGCCAAGGTGAAGTTATTACCACAGGTTTTAAACTGATTTACCTGAAGCGATTTTCAAATCCCTTTACAAATATTTTTGGGCCATGAGGATGATCAGGGAGCTGGAGCACCTTTACCCATATGAAAACATACTGAGAAAGTTTGGGCTATTCAGCCTGGAGAAGAGAAGGCTGCTTGGAGACCTCATAGCAGCCTTCCAGTATCTGAGGGGGGGGCTGCAAGGATGCTGGAGGGGGACTCTTCATCAGGGACTATAGTGGTAGGCCAAAGGGGAATGGTTTTAAACAGGTGAAGTTCTGGTTAGATATAAAGAAGAAGCTCTTTACTGTGAGCGCAATGCGGCACTGGAACATGTTTCCCAGAGAAGTGGTAAATGGTACATCTTTTTCGGTGTTCAAGGCCAGGCTGAACAGGTTCTTTCTAACCCTAACCATTCTGTGATTCTATGATTCTGATTTTGTAAACCACAGCTAAGTTGTTATATGCTGCCTAATTATGCCACCTAGCTACTACCTGTGTTCACTTGAAACCTCCAGTTTCCACAAAGAACACACAGTGCATTCTCACTTCCTCCTATTCTGTCTTGAACAATAGCCAGAGCATAGAAAGTAAAATTTCAGTGATCACTTTTTTAAAGGATAGCCTTTAGAAATACCAATAAACAGAGAGCCTTTTAAACACAATGTGATGCATCCATGACTACAGAACACTGTAAGCATTATGGTTTTAGTTTCAGCAGCAAAAATCCTTAATTAAGAGAAAAGATTACTTCTAATTGTATTAGCAAAACATACAATGACAACTACGTGCAATTTCTTAATACTTATAGGTTTAATTGATATTCTTCATAAGGGTTGGCAATGGAAACATGAAAGAATTCAGAAAAGTTAATCTGTAGTACAACTAACACGGGGCAGGCTCCCTACCTGATAAACAGACTGTGCCTGGGAACCAGTATTACTCAGTTAACATGGCTTTGTTTAAAAACCTTCCCCTGACACCCCCAATCCTCTAAGTACAGCCACTTTCCAGGAGGGGGAGAGAGGATGTTACTGTCCTTTTCCATTTAAGTGCATGCTTGATTTCATCATTGTCAGCAAAATACTTAAGCACATGCTGTGCTTTTTTTTCTTCTTTTTTCTTTTTTACTTTAAAGTGTCCTCTTCCACCTTAACTTTCAGTCCCTCCTTAGTTTATTTTGTAGAAAAGAGGGAGATTTATAAATGTTTTAATATTCCTTAGAGATCAGTCGAAAGATAAACCAGTTTTCTAGTTGTGCCCATCTGTCCGGAAAAGTGAGAAAAAAAATCGAAAAACATACATGTACTATTCTTTCTGAGGAGCAAGATTTGCAAGACATTAACTTTTTCTAGACTGGCTGGCACAACTGGAGTAAAAAAAAATGGCTTAATTTCATTTTTTCAGCATGCAAACCCTTCAATTCTGAAACAGGATCAGGAGTCTTGCAAAGTAAAAGGAATTGTTCAGTTGAGTTTTATTAAGTCAAGCATTTAGAATTTAATACCTAGGGAGCTCACAGATGTTCTGTGCACTTGGGGCTTTGTGTGTTCAGCAGCCACAGTCATAGACCTTCTCCCCCACTCTGTGAGCAGGATATGCAGTGGGCAGCAAGGTGCCAGGAAGGTCAGTAGGAAAACACCAGGGAGCACTGAGGACTTGTGCTGTTCAGATGCTGTATTTTCTCAAGGAAAACCTGCCTTGCAGCAGGGTTGGAGGCTTTGGGGTTTGGATTTTTTGGTTTGTTTTGTTGGTTTTGTCTTGTTATTTGTTGTTTGGTTTGTTTGGTATTTTTTATGATGACAGATGATTTTTTCTTCCTTTCCACAGCTGGAGGGACAGATCTTTTGTCTTAACTTGAACATTTTATACTAATTTTACAAAGCTGTATGTGGAACCAGTCTGTGTACACAAAAGAACTCACTCCTCCTTGCCCCTTGAAAAAAATGAGTCGTCAGTGGGACATCTGAGCATCAGGCCAGCATGGTTTCTCTGGAAGAGGCAAGCCAACCATGTGGAACAAAAAATTTAGGGACCCTTTGCTAATTTCATATATCTTGAACTGTAACCCCTATCTGATCCAGCTGAAGGAAATAAAGGTGCAGACATTAGGAAATGCCTTTATTTCCACTGGAGCAGGAATAAGCTGGAGTATGCTTGTTTCTGAACAAAGCAAACTCTGCTACAGATTGAGCTTGGCTCACTTGGATAACTCAAATAAAACACCAGGCATTCAGGCCTTGATGTTCATACCTCAGTTATAGAAACACAGGCAGAAACTATCCTGAAAGTCTGTGTGCAAAACTACTTATATTACTTGCAAGTATGCATTCATGGCAGCTTTTCTACTTGTAAGAAGAGAGGTCTGAAATATATCAAAGTAATTTTAAAGACACAAATATAAGTTGTTAGTATTGTTTTGTTTTGTTTACAATAAGATGAACAGAGACAAGAAACTCAAAGACCAGGACAGAGAGAAGAGCCTGGAAGAAGACAGTGACAGCAGGAAACTGAATGAGGGGTTGTTCAAAGGCAGAATAATTTGTAACTCCAAAGCACATTTTCTTCAGAGCTGAAATAAAATGCAGGACTCCTGAAGCTCAACATGCCTTCACTATCAGCATGTATTTATGAAACTCAGTGACAAAAGGCATGGTTCACTTCCCTTTAAGTTCTGTGCTAACATCTGTGTTGAACAGTTAAGACAAAAAGCAGAGTTTCCTCCTCTAGATCTGGAGCTGCTAAATAGTGTGCGTGCCTTCAAGCAGCTTATCAATAGTTATACAGTGAACCTAACTTACTGCTGTTTCTTCTGGCAGTAATAGTGTTTATTTAAATATATGTTATTATTCAGGATTTTTTTCTTCAGTGTGGGTTAGATATATAACCAAGTGCACCATAAAATGGTATAAGCTGTTTAAATATTCTTTCACTTACTACATGATCCGCTGTTCAAAATACTCCCAATTTCAAAAGAGGTATAGGCCCTAGATCCCTAGGAACAGGCATTATAAGAAAGTTTTAAAATATTAAGATGGAACATTCAATTTTTCAAATATATAGTCTGCTTTTTTCCATTTTTATTTTTGCATCCATAGACTATAAATATAAGGAACACTTGCTACTTTTACTTGTTCCTGCCAAAGCTACTGTTGGGTAGGTTAGATCATATGTGAAGGAAAGAACTTGATTTTCTTAGGAGAGAGAGACCTTTTCAGGGAGTTTCCCTTCTCAGGAATATAGGAGCTATTTTCATTCTAGAAATGATTGACTCACTTCATGTTGCATGTATCAACTGGAAACAATTACCTTTTGAAAGAGGAAGTTTTCAATTTTAGTATGAGTGAGCACCATCTGTAATTTAATGCCTTCAGGCTGCCTTAACTGAAAAGTTCAATAAGTTAAAGCCAGGAAAAGGGAAGAGGGAAAAAAAAAAACAAAAACCTTCAAATGTTTCCAGCAAAAATGAGTCTTTCAGTCTTTTGTTTGCACACAGATGATTATGATTGTAAGTATTGGGTTGGATTGGGTTTTTTTTTACCATTTCTGAGTTTGTTTGAAGTGTCGGTGCCACACCATTGTGAGGATGTAGTCCAGATGTTGTCATTTTGAAGTTCAGGACAGATGATGGATTATCCTCAACCGTGTTTATAAACAGAGTACAAACATAGCACCAGCATAAGCGCCTGGCTTGCCTTTAATTTTGGAAACATTAAAAAAAAAAAAAAAAACAATTGTTTCTGGTTCATTCTGAAGAGAGTTCTAGAAACTCTATTTAAAGAAAAATATTTTACATGAGAAAAAAAGCCAGAAACATTCACAGAAACATTACGTCTGTACACCGAAGAAAAGCTCCCTTTTTTGATCTTCATACAAAGCACTTCAACAACAGGCAAATTTCAAAACATGTCAGTTGTGTTGGAAGAAATACCTCAAAATGGGTTCTTATCTGAATCTTATCCTAACTAAAGCATATAAACATATTGTTGGTCTGCAAAGAAGGTCTGGAGATAAAAAGAAAACAGACTTTCTGATACGGTTTTGAGTCCTACTGTTTAGGGAAGGACTAGAGCTACTGTTTTCATACAAGCAACATGTTTTTAGAGTATTTTAACACTTCTAATCACCTCCAAAGCCACCAGAGTTGTTAGAAGAATTCATTTTTTAAATAAATGTGAAAAAATTTACCTGAACTGTACACAGTTAAAAGGGCTTTTGTGATTATTTTATACCTTAATCTTGTTGCATGATATGTCATTTCCATGTGCTTAACAATTAATAATCTATTAAGCTATTAGTTGTCTATTGTTTGTCTTTTCCAAGAATTGTTTAAACTCCATCTCTGGATGTCTTGAAAACCACCTTGCCCTCTCCTTTCTCCAAGTACATGGGTACCTTAGCTAAAAAACTGTATCAAGTTATGCAACATCAAGCTTTTGATATTACATGCAAGCATTCTTTACCTGACCATTTATGAAATTCAACTATTCGTTGCTGATGGTTGTGGTGTCATTCTTGGTGAATCAATCATACCATCCATTTTCAAAGTTTTTTCTCAGCTACAGACAAAGAGCAAGCCCATTTTTTTTTTTTTTTTTTGCAGATTTAAGGAGGGGGAGGGTGGAACAACAAAGGG